>JACEFZ010001224.1:942500-1070000 GCA_014155875.1 Cepaea nemoralis
TTCTTCTTCTTCTTCTTCTTCTTCTTCTTCTTCTTCTTCTTCTTCTTCTTCTTCTTCTTCTTCTTCTTCTTCTTCTTCTTCGACTACTGATACAACATATGAAGCAGCATTATAAGTCCACATAAGTAGTCCAAACTTATGTCGCTTGTATAAATGACGCGACACCACTAGGCTAGCGATGAGACCGGAGGTCCCTGACACGGCCATTAACCTGGCACATGTACACATAACATATCAAGAGACGGCATGAGACATAAAATAGAGTGTCATTGGCGACCATGGAAGAGAACACCTCCCATTTTCTGTATTGATACCTAAGTCCAGCATTTCCAAGGTTATAAGAGCCCGCAGGGCATTCAATTATGATTGCGACCACTCTTCGCTCTTGGGGCGCCTTAGATCACATGGACGGTCTAATCCCGCAAGAAGACTCCTCACCCAATCACCATGGTGGACACCGTAGGTGGCGAAATTATGGAGGGAAATGAGTGCGACCATAAGGAAGTGGCAGAGGGTGCGGAGAGCAATCAATTCAATTGACACAATATTGGAGGAGGCTGAAAAGAATAAAAAAGTGAAGGTGTGGTGTTTTAAACTCCAGGCAGCAGAGGCGAAATTGATGAAGTGGGAAAAGTTTATAAATGACGTTTTGAGGGATGTGGAATTGGGTACATTCTGGAGGCTGCACCGACAGATGAATAGACAGGCGATGGCTGGTACACATGACACTGTTTATGATGATAAGAACCGAACTGTGACAACTGACCAGGACAGAGGGGAGGCTTTCGTGCTCGATTTCTAAAACAGACTGTTAGGGATATGGTCAGAGATGTCTTGTCACAGGTCACAAGGCAGGAAGGCCATGAAAACATGACAATGGTAGAGGACTTTAGCGGCGTACTGAAGAGAGTTAAAGGCACAACACCAGGCCCGGATGAAGTAAGGTACTCAAATGTGAGGAATATGAATGATGGGGACTTGGAGGAGATGGCTCTTTGTTTCAAGCTAAGCAAGAAAACGGCTGAAATACTCCAGGATTGGTTACTCAGCTACCAGACACTACTCCCACAATCTGGTAAGGATCACTAGAGACTTAATGGTTACAAAATCATAACCCTGAAACATACCTTTTTCCAAGTCCTCTTAAAGATAGTAGCCCGCAGGCTCCAGCGACATTTGGGAAGTCGTAATCTGCTTCCGAAAGGGCTCGAGGGTTACAGGCCTGGGAAGGACACCTGGGCCAATGCGGAAACTTTTGCATTATATGTCTATGAGGGCTTCCAAAATAAACAAGAGACAGTGACGGGAGCTCCTGAACTGGAGGATGCAATATAACAGCTCAGGTATTATCGGTTGATATGGAAGTCTGCCCTTGGCTTGCCAGAGGGTTGCGGCAGTACTATTCAAAGAGTATGCTTAGCAAGGTGAAGAAAGGAATGTTTCGTGTGGAATGGCTCTCGTCGCTTCAGAGGTCACAGATTGTGAGAATTGTATGGATATTTTGCTCTGGCCATACGGGTGTACGGGGGAATGAACAGGCTGATAGGCTAGCAGGGAATGCACCTCTTGGTGGTATTATGCCTATGGACAAGTAGGAGGTGGTCGTGCGCTTGTGGAGAAGGCGGAGGAACAGACTGAGAACCCATATGTTGAAAGAATGATATTGCGGGGGATCGGCAGGGGTTCTGGAAGAATCTCAAAACTGAGAAGGAAGATCAGGAGAACATTTAATCAGATAGCGGTGGGAACGATTAGTAGTATGACTCTTCGCTGGCTGTTGAACGAGGGGACGGAGCAAGTATGGGAATGTCTTGAGTGCAAGGATGTCTGTTCTTAACTCAACTCAACATGCGGCAGTACTTCATAAGCGTAAAATTGCACTGTGCATGGGTTACTGAGCGTAATCTTGCCAAGATATCAACAGACAGCTGAAAGATGCTGTTGTTGACAGCGGTGTCCTGTAAAGGATATGCAAAAAAAAAAAAAAAAGGTTACTGGACTTCTTACCCCTGTACATTACACCTGGGATCTGCCATTTCCCCGGTTCTCATTAATGTGTACACCAGCAAAGTCGCCACTAGTGAGACACCAGATGTTGATAGAATCTTGACACTTGCAGATGATGTGCTGGTGTACAGAGAGGTGCAGAGACAGGGAAAGTTTGGCTGTAGGCTTACAGATGGCAAGGGGGCTGAGGTGTCTCGAGATATGGTGTCTGCCTCGAGTGTTGGAGGTCCCGGGTTTAAGCCCCGGTAAAGTCCGGGATTTTTTCACGTGGACTTCTAGAAACAAGATTTCCCCTGATCTCTGGGTAGTGAGATTGGATGCCCGTGTGTATTGTTCCGCACCTGAAAAAAAAAAAAAAACCCTTGGCAGTTGGAAATCGAAAAAGAGTAGCCTAATCGCGGTGCCCGGGAAACATTTCGAGTTAAAAATATACCCAAAGTATTTCAGGATGCTCTCCGGTGCTACGGAGTTCGTGCACTTAGCTGATATCCTCCAGACTCAAGCTTGCGTTAGGAATAGAAAGGAGCACTTATGGGTTACACCCGTGTGCCGTGATGTTGTCCGTCAACTAAACTAAACTCAACTTAATTTTCTTAAAGTTGCATATCCATTACATGATGTTGCAGTCAACACCAGTATTTCTCATCTGCTGTTGATGTTCTTGGCAAGATTAAGCTCAGTAGTTTGCCATTGCTTTCTGAGCAACCAGCTCACGTATCCTGCAAGCAACCAATGCGACGCGATCCGCTGCCAACTCTCGCGCAGCTGTGTTCCTCACGTGGATATACGGGATTACGGAGATGGTCGTTAACCCTTCGCCAGGGAGACCGGTAAAACTAAACTTACGGATGGCAATAAACAGGATGGCTGAGTGGTGCAAGGACGCAAGGGCCGTTATAAATCCAGACAAGGCGTCGGTTGTTTGATACCCCTCGGATAACCATATCGTGACGGCAGACGTTCCATGTATTCTATTGGTTGGCTGTCCTCTTATCAGAGAGAGTAAATTGAAGTATTGGGTATCACCTTTGACAGGTGTATGTCATGTGGAGAGTTTGGTAGTGAAGGCTGGTAAGGGACTTGATGCATTCAGTGCGATGGCAGCAACCGGGGTAGAGCAGAGGCTGCTTTACAGGCTGTTTCATCTGTTAATAATTTCTGTCATTGAGTATGGTTTGGGGCTGCTTACAGTATCAAAGAGCCATATTGAAACATTTGAGAGAACACAGAATGCGGCCATGCGGGTGATCCTGGGGTGCACAAAGGACACACCAATTATACGCATGAGGCACATCCTGGCACTATCAACTAAGGCGGCTAGGCATATAGTCATTCAAGCCAAATGATGCATGAGAGTTTCTGCAGATAGGTATCACCCCCTGCATGAAGCTATGGATGTGGTGAAGGGTCATAGACTAAGTCGATGTAGGTCCTGAATGGCACAGGCAGAAATATTTATACGCTAGTGGTGTGATATAGAGACAATCAATCGTGAAACAGAGTGGGTTAAAGTACCTAAAAACATGTCGGTCTGGCACAATGTAATAGTAACCCTGGGTCGTGAGTGCAAAGAATGGGCAGCGGGCCGCACAGTTTTAGATGCAACCACTGATCCAGAGTAACATACATCAAGGTAACATAGTGATGGGTCAGTTGTAAGAAAAAGACGTTGTTGTTTGGGTTTCATTGCGAAGGCTAATGGACGATGCTTGAAACAAGGAGAGTAGGTATCTGAGACTACGCTCTCTAGCATGAGAATGGAGGTGGAAGCAGTAACAGCGGCATTCTGTTGGTTAGAGAAGACAACTGTAACACACATTATATTCATTACGGACTCAAATAGTGTGCTTAGGTGGAGAAGAAGGTTTTGTATGGAATGACTCGCCTCTCTTCAGAGGTCACATGTGAGAATTGTACGGATTTTTTTCCCTGGCATTCAGGAGTTCGGGGGGAATTAACAGGCTGTTAGACTGGCAGGGAATGCACCTCTTGGTGGTAGATTACCTACGGAAAAGGGAGAGGTGGCCGTGCGCCTGTGGGAACAGGTGGAGAAGGTGGGGGAACAGATAGAGAACCCGTATGTGGAAACAATGAGACTGCTAGGAATCATCAGGGGTTTTAGAAGAATGTCAAAACTGAGACGGAAGACCAGGAGAACTTTCATTCAGATAGCAATAGCAACGATTAGAAGTATGTATTTTCGCTGGCTCTTGGTCGAGGGGTGGGTGTGCGTATTTTAACGTCCTGAGTTCAATAATGTCGGTTCGTAGCTAAACTCAAATCAGTCCAAAGGAAGTATGAAAGAAATATGGCATAGCACTTAACATTAGTAAAACAGAGGTAATGACCATAATGATAGAAGAAAAAAACCTCAAAGATGTTTCCAAAAGAACACCCTATGAAACAAGTAAAGAGCTTCAGGTACTTAGGAAGTAAAATATCATCAAACAACAAATAAGAACGCTAGTTCGAAAATAGATGCAATAAAGCAAACCACACCATTGGACAAATGACACCATTACTAAAGAACAAACAAGTATCAATAGATACTAAAAAAATCTCTCTACAATACAGTCTTCCTACGAACTCTACGCTACCAATGTCACACCCGGGCAATGACAGAAACATAGACAAAAAAATTACAACGACAATGATATTCCTGAGAAAAATTCTCAATGTGTACAGAAAGAGAAAATGAGAAATGAAGAAATCAGGACTAAAGGGGTGTTTATAGCAGTGCCAGATTTCATTGGAAAACAGCAAGTTAAATGGTTAGGCATTTAACTAGGCTGCCAACTAACAGTATACCACAACCAGCAATGATATACAGACCAAATGGAACCAAAAGAAGAGACTGACTGTATAGACGGTGGATAGAAAGAAGAACAGAGTCCATGGGAATCTCGATATATGAAGCCCATAAACGGTCACTCTCTCGCTGTTTATGCTTCAACTCGACACCGCAAGGTACAAGAGGAACAAGATGAGATCAGATGAGTGAGATAATTAATAATAATAATAATAATAATAATAATAATAATAATAATAATAATAACGATGATAATATTCTTATCATAATGAAATAACGTTCACTAAAAAAGTTAGTTGCATATCTTTAACAGACGTCGCAGTCACCCCTAGCATTTTTTTTTTGGCTGTTTGAGATTTTTTGCAAGTTTACGTTAAATAGTCTGCCATTGCTCTCTGAACGACCGGAGCTCATACCATTTTATAAACACCAACTCAAGACGGTCTGCTGCCAAATCTTCCGCAGTGTTTTGAAAGCGGTAATTAGTGCGTCCGTAACCCTTTAGCCAAAAGCCGTTTAACTAAATATGTAATACATAAACCACAACACCCGAAATCCAACGTTTGTAACCTAGTGCTGTTCTTCAGACAGAACACAGGCTAAAGAGACAATTACAGTTGTAAATCTTAAAGCATAAAAATGTAAACTCATAAACATATTTTATTTATGATTTCTGCCGAAAATGCTAGAGAAGATTTTCGGAGACATGTGTATGCGTCTAAATAAACTGTTTTCCATATTGATTTTACAGGTCATTCCCCGAAATACGGTATGCATTTTTATCACATGTCTTAGATTAATCGTAATGTTTGATTGACAGTTTGATTGTAACGTTCTACATTCGTTTCACAAGAATACATAATATATACGAATGATGCTGGACGGATTGAGACGATGGCATGGAGGAATATCATCAGCAGAGGTGATCCAGAAAACCAAAGACCGAGATCTGTGGAGAGCCATGAACGCTTATGCCAGCCGACACGGCACTTGATGATGATGATAACTCTCTCTCTCTCCATCTTTGATTCGCTATATCTCTCACTCACACAAAGACAGACACATACACCGTCACGCTATCACTCAATTTTTCATTCGCTCTTTCTCACCCTTTCGCACTCATACGCACTCTCTTTTACTCTATCTCAATCATTCAAACACACACGCTCTCTATAACTCATTCATTAGCTGACACACACTCACTCACTCACCTTACACACACATACACTGACGATTGTAGTGAGCATTCTCACAAAAATTGTACAAAATTTGAGATAGGATGGCAGGGAATGCACCTCTTAGTGGTATATTACCTACGGAAAAGGAAGAGGTGGCCGTGCGCCTGTGGGAACAGGTGCAGAAGGTGGGGGAACAGATTGAGAACTCGTATGTGGAAACAATGAAGCTGCTAGGAATCATCAGGGGTTTTAGAAGAATGTCAAAACTGAGACGGAAGACCAGGAGAACTTTCACTCAGATAGCGGTAGCAACGATTAGTAGTATGTCAGTAGTATATAATGTTGTAACTACACCTCAAATGGGGTTTCAAACCCCCGATAAATCCTTCTATACGGGGTTATCCCGCCATCTTGTTTCGTCACGAAACCTCACCTCAATTGACCTCAATATTTGAACTTGGTGGATATTTCTTGGGTCTGGTTGACACTTCCGGTTGTCCTGCTGACTACTTCCGGTTGACTTCCGGTCCGGGGGTGGGCGGGTGCGACCAGGTACATCTGCCGGCCGCCTCGGCTTCCCCCGACCGCTTCCGAGACCATTCAAAGCCAGCGAGATAAGCCCCGGGCATGTGGAATACTTATATAGATAAGTAGACCAAATAGTCGTCGGGCACCTGTGTTCGAGTCCCAGTGTGTGTGTGTGTGAGTGAGTGTGTGTATGTGTGTGTGTGTGATCGAACCCCAGTCATGTAGATATCGACACCCCTTCTATGAGAAGATCGAAATCCAATATGACACTGTGGAAAAAATGATTTATTCCATCACTCGAGTTACCCCGAGTTGGCCAAGTAATGACCTCGTCAATAAACTTTGCACTCAGATAATTAATTCGGCAGAAGTCCAGACCCATGTATCAACATTAAGCGCTTGGTGAAAATCTGGTTTACAAATATACTAGCAGGGTATACATTATTATTAAAAAAATTAAGCCTAAAAAAACATAATAAACAGCTAAATTTCTTGTATGTTTAGCGGAGAATAGTGATGTCAATAAAAAAAAACTTCTATCACCCTCTCTTTTTCTCTCCCTCGATGGCTGTCTCTCTCTTCCTCTACCTCTCTTTCTCTGTCCCTCTCTCTCTGTCTCTCTCTCTTTCTCTCTCTCTCTCTCTCTCTCTCTCTCTCACACACTATCTCTACCTTTCTCTCTCGCTCTCTCTCTCGCTATCTCTTTATCCCTAGCTCTCTCTTTCTCTCACTCTCTATCACTCTCTGTCTCTCTCTTTCACTCTCTGTCTCTCTCAATCACTCTCTCTCTCTCTGTCCCTCTCTCACAACTCTCTCAGGTGATATCTCTCTATCCCTCTTTAGCTCTCTGTCTCTCTTATCTCTCTCTTTATCTCTCTCTTTCTGTCTTCCTCTCTATCACTCTCTCTCTGTCACTCTCTCTCTGTCCCTCTCTCACCACGCTCTCAGGTGATCTCTCTCTATCCCTCTTTAGATCTCTATCTGTCTCCCTATCTCTCTCTCTTTATCTCTCTCTTTCTGTCTTTCTCTCTATCACTATCTCTGTCACTCTCTCTCTGTCCCTCTATCACCACGCTCTCAGATGATCTCTCTCTATCCCTCGCTAGCTCTCTATCTGTCTCCCTATCTCTATCTCGCTCTCTCTTTATCTCTCTCTATCTCTATCTTTCTCTCTATTGTGTGGGAGGGGAGATGTGTGAGAGGTGGTTGAGGTGTGGGATGTGCAGGTGATTGAAGGATGTATGCGAGGATGGGGGATGTGTGTTTGGCTGGGTGGTTGGGGTGTTTGTGGGTGGGAGGGTAGATGAGTGATGCATGTGTTGATGGGCGCGTGGGTGATGTGTGGGTGTGAGTGGTTGATGGATGAGTACATGAGTGGGTGGATGTGTGTGAGAGATGAATGTATGGGTGGGGGGAGGTGTGTAGTTGTGAGAAGATGTGTGTGAGCGGCGGATGTGTGTGGGTGGGGTATATGTGGGTGGCGGGGTGTGTGTGGATGGGAGGTGTGTGTCTTTGGGTTATGGGTGGGGGATTTGTGTGGGCAGGTGGGGAGATGTGTTTATGGGTGGGGATGTGTGTATAGGTGGGGATGTGTAGTTGAGAGGTGGCGAATGTTGGGTGGGTGAGTGGGTGTAGGCTGGCTGATGTGTGTGTGGGTGGGGAAAATTGTGAGAGTGCGAGATATGTGTGTGGATAGGTGCGAGATGTGTGGGTTGGCGGGGGTATGTGTGTGTGGCTTCTTCTTCTTCTTCTTCTTCTTCTTCTTCTTCTTCTTCTTCTTCTTCTTCTTCTTCTTCTTCTTCTTCTTCTTCTTCTTCTTCTTCTTCTTCTTCTTCTTCTTCTTCTTCTTCTTCTTCTTCTTCTTCTTGGGGAAATGTGTGTGGGTGGCGAATCAGTGGGTGTGTGGCGGCATGTATGTTCGCCTGGTTCTGTATGAGTGCGTGGAAGTATGTGTGGGTTGGTGGAGGAGGTCTTGTGGGTGGGGGATATGTTGGTGGCTGTGGGATATGAAGGTGGATGGGGGATGTCTCACAACATTGCAATATGCATTGTTTATGTTTACAATTTTCATTTGATAATGTTTTTTTTTTTGTTTTCTCATGTGAATGTATCATGCGTAATATGCATTGTTTATGCTTACAAAATCCATTTGACAATGTTTTTTCCTCTATGTTAACGTAACATGCACATTTGATGAATGAAAGATGAGTGATTGAAAAGGCCGAATGTAAGACGGGCCTGCGTGCCCAATTTGTTACCCTTTTAAAATAAAGTTTGTTCGTTCGTTCTCTTTTTCTCTCGATTGCTATGTCTTTTTCTCTCTCCCTCCCTATCTCTTTCTCTCTCTCGCCCTCCCTATCTCTCTCTCTCTCTCTCTCTCTCTCTCTCTCTCTCTCTCTCTCTCTCTCTCTCTCTCTCTCTCTCTCTCTCTCTCTCACCTCGTATCCTGTCCAATGAATAGCACTGTAACCGAAAACTAACAACACATGAATGTGTGGTGTGTGTGTGTGTGTGTGTGTGTGTGTGTGTGTGTGTGTGTGGATGCATGTGTGTGTGTGTGTGTATGTTTGTGTCTGCGCATGCGTGCGTGAGATTGTGCGTGCGTGCGCGCACATGTGCGTGCTCGTAGGAAACTTCAATATTGGTGGATTAGCTTTGGAGTGGTTGTAGGACAGGTGTGGTGTTAATAAAAATGTGGGTGGATCAAGAGGCGGTGTGGGTGAATTATGGAGACAGGGGTGGAAAAGATACTAGCGAAGAGGCCACCGGCGCTGAATGGTGGAGACAGGGGGTGGAAAACTAATTAGCGAGGAGGTCACCGTGGCTGAATAATCCTATCACAAGTGGTAATGTGAAAACAATAACACTTACACACTGGCTGGCGCTGCACCCGAGTTTCAGGAGTGTCAGGCTTCCTAGGGCAAGTTTGCAAATGTCATTTGAACGAACGCAGCGATGTAATGTGCGCGTGTGTATGTATGTACATGTGTGTGTGTGTGTGTGTGTGTGTGTGTGTGTGATAAACAGATGTATGGTACTAATCGCATATAACTGAAGTATGGGCTCTGCTGGCTGCGACACCAATCAACACATGCACATGGCTGATTCATCAAGCCTGAACGTTTGAATACGTGTAGCCTATTCTGAGATGCAGAATAATGACTTGTCCTGATCTGTCCATAACATGGTAGTCACCTTGAGCAAGTACTGTGGCTTTCTGGCTGACTTCGTCATTCATTTCTTTTGGTGGTATAACGGGTGGATCAGACTTATCTTATTGCACTCCCTCCGTAACCAATCGAGCAGCGTTGGCGTGTCCGGGTTCTCAACAGTAGGATGACAACCAGTGTATGGTGACCTTATGCCTACTGCTAAGTTCGGACAGTAGTGTCCTTAGTACCGACAATGTGCCACAACGAGCGCCACGAGCACTGATTCTTTTGCATTTGCCAATAGCAACTAATGATACAGCCAAGATACGAGTGTAATGACCCAGTAGGGCAAAAACAGCGGTAATGGAAGAAACGAACGTGGAAACTAACCCACAAAATACGCCAGAGGGGGAAAGAAATTCGTTCTGGTGCATGTGTGGTCGGCGATTACCGCGACTAGAGATTGTCTTCTTCTGTCAACTGGTCGTTATATGCATAGTCATTGGCGAATCACTATTTAATCTGTCTCGAGACAACGTCGACGCGGTCGAGAGCAAGTTGTGGATCAGTCTTCTATACAGCTGTCTGGGTTACATGCTACAAAACCCTAAATTATGAACTTCTACGTGACATTACCGAGTAATGCTTCGCCGAACATGTTTCCCAAGGACACACCAGGTCACTATTTCGTCAAATCACCGCAGACTATTGAGGTGAGTCAACATTTCGAAGTGGGTCTGGCCGAAATTCTTTTCCCCAACTACTACAGCAATGTGCTAGAGAATGAAGTATGGCTAAGATACATCCCGCGAAACGGTAGAGTGATAAGAAAGGAGTGTCCCCCGGGTCTGTACAGTTCACCAGATGCGTTTATAGCTGAACTGAATGGACTAATGAAAGTTGGAAGGTGGACGATCAGCTCTGTGTTCTATTCCATTTCGACAAGGCATCAAAGAAAGTCATCGTGAAAATACCCGAACCCGGGGCCACTATTACATTTAGTGAGAAGTTGCAAGAAATTCTAGATACAATTGACGGTGAAGGGGCGATAGACCTGAATAACGGCCTGCAAAATGTATATTATACTGCGAACTCATTGCGGCGAGACCAGTCGGAGACGTCATGGTCCCACTACTAAGGACGGTTCCTATCATGAATCAGCTCTCGACCTCAGTGTTTCGCGCCTACGACAAACCTCACTACAAACCGCTGAGCCACTACTCCTTCAATATGGTGGACATACTTCTAACCACTGATACGGGCACAAAGGTCTCATTCACGACCGGGACTTCAGTGCTGACGTTACATTTTCGAGTTCGGAAGAGACCAGACCTACAATAATGGTGAAATACGTGGCGTTACGTCGAAACCCCAGACTGTCCGAAGACATGCTGTACTCGACACTCAGATTATTAACTTTTACATTTCATTGTGTTTCTCCAAGTATGCATACGGTTAACCTAACAATACTAGTATAATACAAGGGATATATGGTGCTAGACGCATATATCTGAAGAGACAAGCCATATGAGTATTAAAACACCTAAATAAAAACAAGATGGTTGTAATATACTTACATTCATGTCTTCAATAGCTGACCAGTCCTCAATATGAAGAAAACTACAGTGGGTGTGAGGAGTCTGTATATGTATAGCACTGTTATTCTGACTTCACAGACTGGCGCACATAGTGACTACATCGCCTGTACCACGGCGCCCTCTACGCTATCTATTTTAGCATTGCTAGAGGTCAGGTGGCGAGCATGACCCGCATTCAGCAACCCTGATCAAACATACAACAGGTCAACGAGCGGGTAGTAGAACGCCTAGCCGCGCCATAGGAACTGCCACATCAGCGTAAGCTGAACCGCTTGACCTAAGAAACTGGCTGAAACCGGTTTTACGCGTGGCTCAAAAGCTAGTATATAAACCCGAGGCTGGTAACACTCAAGCATTGTGATCAGAAGATGACTACAGACCTCAAGACTGCTCCTGCTAACTGGGTCTACATGACTCGTAGTGGTGAGACTATTAGACCAGTGGGCGGTGGTGGTAAGGCCGTGTATGTCTTATCCTACAGAAGAACGAGCACGTTACACATCCGAAGATTTTACGGTGAAGCCGACCACAAATTCCCGACTAAGACGGGTATGACACTTACTCGACAAGAATATGAAGAGATGAGCGCCATGAATCGCGAGATCCTAGCTGACTTTGACAGACTCAACCAAGTTAATCAAACCAGTAACGAAGTCAAACAAGTACTAACAGAGAGAACCAAGTCAGTAACCAAAACATTCAAGTCAGTGTTCATGTCAAACAAGGCACTACCAAAGGAAATCAAGTCCAAAACACTGAAGTCAGTGCCCACGTTATGTGTGATGAGTCCAGTAGCCAGCTGTTTAATGTGCAACAAGACACCAACCGAAGCAATCAAGTCCAACACACTCAAGACAGTACTCAAGTCAAACATGGTACTAAACGAAGCCACTAAGTAGACGCATACTATACCACCAGTTATCAACCCAGCTACAGTCAGATGTGTGATGACTCAGCAACCAGATATGTGAAGAGCCCAATAGTCAAATGTTTGATGTGCCCGACACTCAGATGATTGATGGCCCGGTTGTCTACAATACTCAGATGTCAGCCCACCAAGCACGATACCAGTCTTAAGACTACATGCCAAGTGATATATACATACCAGGCTACCAGCCGGAAACCAACCTACTCAGACAGTGGTGTGAAGAAACCCAGAAACAACATACAATGTGTATAGCTCTGTATGTGAAAATAAAATGTTGTGATGATACTATGTATACCGGCTCATATCACATCATCCATTTCGTATAATGTCATTATGCATTTTTATATTCTTGTAAAATGTACTGAAATACTGTAAAATGTACTGAAATACTGTATATAAACAGGTATATAGATTATAATTACGGCTTGGTTGTTGAATATTTAGTGTTTACGAGGTATATAATTGTCATGTGGTGAGAGAATGAAGGGCACAAATCTTGGTCAAGTAATAACATTTGTTAGCCAAGATGGGAAAAATTGTGGCTACATTTCAACCAGACCTATAAAAAGCTCACCCAAACATATGAAAAGTAGGAAAATTTGTTAACCAAAGTGAAAAAATTGTGGTCATATTTCAACTACACTTATAAAAATCTCAGTCAAACTTATGAAAAGTAGGAATATTTGTTAACTAAATGTGAAAAGGTTAGCCAAACTTCAAACCAAACTTATAAAAAGCTCAGTCAAACATATGAAAAGTAGGAACATTTGTTAACCAAACGTGAAAAGTTTGGCCAACTTTCACCCAAACTTATGAAAAGTGCGAAATTTTGTTGTCCTGATGTGAAAAGTTTGACAAAATTTCACCCAAACTTATTAAAAGTAGGAAACTTTAATTAGCAATTAAATGTTTCTTTATGTTTCCAAATTTAATGTTTCATGTAGAAATTTAATTGTTAATTTGTTGTACAATTTCATTGTTGAAATTGTATTTTTTCATTCAACCACAGTGGCTTATTACATAAGATACATTTAATTTCCTGAAATACAGCTGTTGCTTGCATAGGGGACAGGCGAATATCTCTAGTAGGTTGGGATGTAAAATGACAACGTGAAATATTTTTTCTTCTTTGGTTAAGGAATTTTCCTACTTTTTATAAGATTGGCTGAAATTTGGCTAAAAATTTTCTTATTTTGTTAACAAAATTTCCTACTTTTCATAAGTTTTGCATGAAACATTTCTTCACTTTTCCAAAAAAAATTTCACATTTGGTTAACAAAGTTTCCTACTTTTTATCAGTTTCGATGAACTTTGGCCAAACTTTTCACATTTGGTTAACAAAATTTCCTACTTGTTAATGAATGTGTTTGAAATTAGGTCAAACGTTTTACATCTGGACAACAAAATTTCCTACTTGTTACAAGTTTGGGTAAGATATTTATAAGTTTGGTTGATCTTTGGCCACAATTTTTCACATTTGGTCAACAAAATTTCCTACTTATATGGATTTGGTTGAAATTAGGCCAAACTTTTCACCTTTCGGTTAACAACGTTTCCTAATTTTTATGAGTTTTGTTTGAAATTTGGCCAAGCTTTTCACATATGTTTACCAAAGTTTCCTACTTTTTATGAGGTTGTTTGAAATTTGGCCAAACTTTTCACATTTGGTTAACAAAGTTTCCTACTTTTCATAAGTTTGGGTGAAATTTTGCCAAACTGTTCACATCTGGACAACAAAATTTCCTACTTTTGATAAGTTTTGCGTGAGATATTTATAAGTTTGTTTGAACTGTGGCCAAAATTTGTCACCTTTGGTCAAAAAATTGTCCTACTTTTTATGGGTTTGGATGAAATTTGGTCAAACTTTTCACCTCTGGACAACAAAATTTCCTACTTTTGATAAGGTTGGGTGACATTTGCCCAAACCTTTCACGTTTGGTTAACACATTTTCCTACTTTTCATATGTTTGACTGCGATTTTTATAAGTTTGGTTTGAAATTTGGCTAACCTTTTCACATTTGGTTAACACATTTTCTTACTTGGCCAAGATTTTTGCCATTTGGTTAACAACGTTTCCTACTTTTCATAGTTTGGGTGAAATTTGGTCAAACATCTCACATCTGGACAACAAAATTTCTCACTTTTCATAAGTTTGGGTAAAAGTTGGCCAAACTTTTCATGTTTGGTTAACAAATATTCATACTTTTCATATGTTTGACTGAGATTTTTATAAGTTTTGTTGAAATGTGACCAAAATTTTTTTCATTTTGGTTAACAAATTTTCCTACTTTTCATATGTTTGGGTGTGCTTTTTATAAGTCTGGTTGAAATGTAGCCACCTATTTTTCCCATTTGGCTAACATGTATATGTCACTTGGCATGTAGTGATAAGACTGGTCTCGTGCTTGGTGGGCTGATATCTGAGTATTGTAGACAACCGGGCCACCATTCATCTGAGTGTCGGGCACATCAAACATCTGACTATTGGGCTCTTCACATATCTGGTTGCTGGGGTCATCACACATCTGACTGTAGCTGGGTTGATAACTGGTGGTATATTATGCGTCTACTTGGTGGCTTCGTTTAGTACCCTGTTTGACTTGAGTACTGTCTTGAGTGTGTTGGACTTGATTGCTTCGGTTGGTGTCTTGTTGCACATTAAACAGCTGGCTATTGGGCTCATCACACATCTGGTTGCTGGGGTCATCACACATCTGACTGTAGCTGGGTTGAAAACTGGCGGTATAGTATGCGTCTACTTGGTGGTTTCGGTTAGTTCCTTGTTTAACTTGAGCACTGACTTGAGTGTTTTGGACTTGATTGCTTCTGGTAGTGCCTTGTTTGACATGAGCACTGACTTGAATGTTTTGGTTACTGACTTGCTTGTCTCTGTTAGTACCTTGTTTGACTTCGTTACTGGCTTGGTTAACTTGGTTGAGTCTGTCAAAGTCAGCTAGGATCTCGCGATGCATGGCGCTCATCTGTTCATATTCTTGTCGAGTAAGTGTCATACCCGTCTTAGTCGGGAATTTCTGGTCGACTTCACCGTAAAATCTTCGGATGTGTAACGTGCTCGTTCCTCTGTAGGATGAGACATACACGGCCTTATCACCACCGCCCACTGGTCTAATAGTCTCACCACTACGAGTCATGTAGACCCAGTTAGCAGGCACAGTCTTGAGGTCTGTAGTCATCTTCTGATCACAATGCTTGAGTGTTACCAGCCTCGGGTTTATATACTAGTTTTTGAGCCACGCGTAAAACCGGTTTCAGCCAGTTTCTTAGGTCAAGCGGTTCAGATTACGCTGACGTGGCTGTTCGTATGGCGCGACTAGGCGTTCTACTACCCGCTCGTTGACCTGTTGTATGTTTGAGCTGGGTTGGGGAATGCGGGTCATGCTCGCCACATGACCTCTAACCATGATGAAATAGATAGCGTAGAGGGCGCCGTGTTACTTGCGTTGTAGTCACTGTGAGCTACAGTCTGTGAAGTCAGAATAACAGTGCTATACATATACAGTCTCCTCACACCCACTGTAGTTTTCTTCATATTGAGGACTGGTCAGCTATTGAAGACATGAATGTAAGTATATTACAACCATCTTGTTTTTATGTAGGTGTTTTAATACTCATATGGCTTGTCTCTTCAGATATATGCGTCTAGCACCATATATCCCTTGTATTATACTAGTATTGTTAGGTTAACCGTATGCCTACTTGGAGAAACACAACGAAAATGTAAAAGATAATCATCTTTGTGTCGAGTACTTCATGTCTTCGGATAGTCGGGAGTTTCGACGTAACGCCACGTATTTCACCATTATTCTAGGTCTGATCTCTTCCGAACTCGAAAATGTAACGTCAGCACTGAAGTCCCGGTAGTGAATGAGATCTTTGTGCCCGTGTCAGTGGTTAGAAGTATTAAAACCATATTGAAGGAGTAGCGACTCAGCGGTATGTAGTGAGGTTTGTCGTAGGCGCGAAACACTGAGGTCGAGCGCTGATTCATGATAGGAACCGTCCTTAGTAGTGGGACCATGACGTCTCCGACTGGTCTCGCCGCAATGAGATCGCAGTATACATAGACATTTTGCAGGTCGTTATTCAGGTCTATCGACCCTTCACCTTCAATTGTATCTAGTATCTCTTGCAACTTCTCACTAAATGTAATAGTGGCCCCGGGTTCGAGTATTTTCACGATGACTTTCTTTGATGCCTTGTCGAAATGGAATTGAACACAGAGCTGACCGTCCACCTTCATATCTTTGATTAGTCGATTCAGTGCAGCTATAAACGCATCTGGTGAACTGTACAGGACCCGGGGGACACTCCTTTCTTATCACTCTACCGTTTGGTGGGATGTATCTTAGCCATACTTCATTCTCTAGCACATTGCAGTAGTAGTTGGGGAATTGAATTTCGGCCAGACCCACTTCGAAATGTTGACTCACCTCAATAGTCTGCGGTAATTTGACGAAATAGTGACCTGGTGTGTTCTTGGGAAACATGTTCGGCGAAGCATTACTCGGTAATATCACGTAGATGCTCATATTCTAGGGTTTGGTAGCATATAACCCAGACAGCTGCTTATAAGAGCCATCCACAACTTGCCCTCGACCGCGTCGACGTTGTCTCGAGACAGATTAAATAGTGATACGCCAATGACTGTGTATATAACGATCAGTTGACAGAAGAAGACAATCTCTAGTCGCGGTACTCGCCGACCACACATACACCAGAACGAATTTCTTTCCCCCTCTGGGGTATTTTGTGGGTTAGTTTCCACGTTGGTTTCTTCCATTACCGCTGTTTTTGACCTACTGGGTCATTACACTCGTGTCTTGGCTGTATCATTAGTTGCTATTGGCAAATGCAAAAAAATCAGTGCTCGAGGCGCTCGTTGTGGCACATTGTTGGTACTAAGGACACTACTGTCTGAACTTAGCAGTAGGCATGTCACCATACACTGTTGTTATCCCACTGTGGAGTACCCGGACACGCCAGCGCTGCCAGATTGATTACGGAAGGAGTGCAATAAGATAAGTCTGATCCACCCGTTACATACCACCAAAATAAATGAATGACGAAGTCAGCCAGAAAGATACAGTACTTGCTCAAGGTGACTACCATGTTATGGACAGATCAGGACAAGTCATTATTCTGCATCTCAGAATAGGCTAAACGTATACAAACGTTCAGGCTTGATGAATCAGCCATGTGCATGTGTTGATTGATGTCGCAGCCAGCTGAGCACATAATGCAGTTATATGCGATTAGTACCATATATCTCTTTATTAACACACACACACACACACACACACACACACACACACACACACACACACACACACACACACGTACATACACATACACGCGCACATGACATCGCTGCGTTCGTTCAAATGACAATTGCAAACTTCCCTAGGAAGCCTGGCCTGACACTTAACAGAAACTCGGGTGCAGCGGCAGCCAGTGAGCATGTGTTATGGTTTTCCTATTACCATTTGTGACAGGATCATTCAGCCACTGTGACCTCCTCGCTAATCAATTTTCCACCCCTGTCTCCACCATTCAGCCCCGTTGGCCTTTTCGCTAGTATCTTTTCCACCCCTGTCTCCATAATTCACCCTCACCGCCCCTTGATCCACCCACCTTTTTACTAACAGAAAACATGTAATACACCCACTCCACAGCCACTCCCCCAATATTGAAGTTTCCTACGAGCGCGCACATGCGAACGCACGCGCTCACAATCTCACGCACGCATGCGCAGACACATACATACAGACACACACACACACACACACACACACACACACACACACACACACACATTCACGTGTTATTAGTTTTCGGTTACAGTGCTATTCATTGGACAGGATACAAGGAGAGAGAGAGAGAGAGAGAGAGAGAGAATTAGGGAGGGCGAAAGAGAGAAAGAGATAGGGAGGGGGAGAGAGAAAGAGATAGCGAGGGAGAGAAAGAGAGAGAAAGATAGATAGAGAGAGAGAAAGAGAGAGAAAAAGAGAGAGATAAAAAGAGATAGAGATAGAGATAGGGAGACAGATAGAGAGCCAGAGAGGGATAGATAGAGATCATCTGGGAGCGTGTTGAGAGAGGGACAGAGAGAGAGTGAGAGAAAGACAGAGAGTGATAGAGAGAGCGAGAGAGAGAGAGAAAGAGATATAAAGAGAGAGAGAGCGAGATAGAGATAGGGAGACAGATAGAGAGCTAGAGAGGGATAGAGAGAGATCACCAGAGAGCGTGGTGAGAGAGGGACAGAGAGAGAGAGAGAGTGAGAAAGAGTGATAGAGAGAGACAGAAAGAGAGAGATAGAGAGAGAGAAAGAGAGAGCGAGGGAGAAAGAGATAATGAGAAAGAGAGAGAGCGAGAGAGAAAGATAGAGATAGTGAGAGAGAGAGACAGAGAGAGAGGGACAGAGAGAGGGACAGGGACATAGAGGTAGAGAGATAGCCAGCGAAGGAGAGATAAAGAGAGAATGATAGAGATAGTGAGATAGGGAATAGAGAAAAAAGAGAGAGAAAGAGAGGAAGAGTGACGAGAGAGAGAGAGAGAGAGAGAGAGACAGAGAGACAGACAGAGAGAGAGAGAGAGAGATTTACAGCATAGGAATACATATTTGTGCTGAATTCTTGCATGCCTGACCACTGCATATTTTCCAGTGACCACAACTCGACTAGCCGTCAAAGGTAATTATCTGTACAGCTTATCAGCCTTTGATCGCTTGCTGTTGTCGTATAGCTCCCGGGCCGTGCTCGGTGGAGCATTACTGTAAACTGCCATTCAAGGGAAGCTTAGTATGCAAAAGGGGCGACAATTCTGGTTGAGCCAAGGGACCCGATTAGTCTCCCTTGGTTAATTTATTTCGTGTAAAAAGGGGACGTTATTTGTGGTGTTTCATTACATATTTTTATAATTATCTTAGCAAGTTATCGCTGTTATTAATTGAGAATAGTAGTTCTTTGTACTGACATCACTATTCTCCGCTAAACATACACGAAATTTAGCTGTTTATTATGTTTTTTAGGCTTAATTTTTTAATAATAATGTATACCCGGCTAATATATTTTTAAACCAGATTTTCACCAAGCTCTTAATGTTGATACATGGGTCTGGACTTCTGCCGAATTAACTATCTGCGTGCAAAAGTTTACTGACGAGATCATTACTTGGCCTACTCGGGGTAACTCGAGTGATTGAATAAATGATGTTTTCTACTCTGTAATTTGGGATTTCGATCACCTCATAGAAGGGGGGGGTCAATATCTACATGACTGGGACTCGATCACACACACACACACACACACACACACACACACACACACACACACACACACACACACACACACACACACATACACACACACACACACACGCACACACTGGGACTTGAACCCAGGTGTCCGACGACTATTTGGTCTACTTATCTATATAAGTATTCAACATGCCCGGGGTTTACATCGCTGTCATTGAATGGTTTCGGAAGCGGTCGGGGGAAGCCGAGGCGGCCGGCGGAGGTACCTGGTCTCACTCGCCCGCCCCCGGACCAGAAGTCAACCGGAAGTAGTCAGCAGGACAACATGAAGTGTCAACCAGACCCAAGAAAATACACGCCAAGTTCAAATATTGAGGTCGATTGAGGTCCCGTTTTGTGACAATACAAGATGGCTGGATAACCCCGTATAGAATGATTTATCGGGGGTTTAAAATCCCATTTGAGGTGTTGTTACACCATTATATACTACTTATTTCTCTTCGATGGCTCTTGGTCGAGGGGTGGGAGTGCGTATGGTAATGTCCTGAGTTCAATAATGTCGGTTCGTAGCTAAACTCAAATCAGTCGAAAAGAAGTATGAAAGAAATATAACATAGCACTTAACATTAGTAAAACAGAGGTAATGACCATAATGAAAGAAGAAAAAACCACACAGATGTTTCCAAAAGAACACCCTATGAAACAAGTAAAGAGCTTCAGGTGCTTAGGAAGTAAAATATCATCAAACAGCAAATCAGAACGCTAGTTCGAAAATAGATGCAATAAAGCAAACCAACCCATTGGAAAAATGACACCAATACTAAAGAACAAACAAGTATCAGTAGATACTAAAAAAAAATCTCTCTACAATACAATCTTCCTACGAGCTCTGCGCTACCAATGCCAAACCTGGGCAATGACAGAAATATAGATAAGAAAAATTACAACAACGACACTGATATTCCTGAGAAAAATACTCAATGTGTACAGAAATGAGAAAATGAGAAATGAAGAAATCAGGCTAAAGGGGTGTTTACAGCAGTGCTAGATTTTATTTGAAAATAGTAAGTTAAATGGTTAGGCATTTAACTAGGCTGCCAACTAACAGTATACCACAACCAGCAATGATATACAGACCAAATGGAACCAAAAGAAGAGACTGACTATATAGACGATGGATAGAAAGAAGAACAGAGTCCATGGGAATCTCGATATATGAAGCCCATAAACGGTCACTCTCTCGCTGTTTATGCTTCAACTCTACACCGCAAGGTACAAGAGGAACAAGATGAGATCAGATGAGTGAGATAATTAATAATAATAATAATAATAATAATAATAATAATAATAATAATAATAATAATAATAACAATAATAACGATGATAATATTCTTGTCATAATGAAATAACGTTCACTAAAAAAGTTAGTTGCATATCTTTAACAGACGTCGCAGTCAACCCTAGCATGTTTTTGGCTGTTTGAGATTTTTTGCAAGTGTACGTTAAATAGTCTGCCATTGCTCTCTGAACGACCGGAGCTCATACCATTTTATAAAAACCAACTCAAGACGGTCTGCTGCCAAATCTTCCGCAGTGTTTTGAAAGCGGTAATTAGTGCGTCCGTAACCCCTTTGCCACAGAGCCGTTTAACTAAATATGTAATACATAAACCACAACACCCGAAATCCAACGTTTGTAACCTATTGCTGTTCTTCAGGCACAACACAGGCTAAAGAGACAATTACAGTTGTAAATATTAAAGCATTAAAATGTAAACTTATAAACATAGTTTGCTTATGACTTCTCCTAAATTGCTAGAAAAGATCTTAAGAGACATGTGTATGCGCCTAAATAAACAGTTTTCCATGTTGATTCTATAGATGACATCGTGGAAGAAGGTATGCACTTTTATCACATGTCTTAGATTCAACGTAATGTCTGATTGGCAGTTTGATTGTAACGTTCTAAATTCGTATCACAAGAATACATAATATATACGAATGATGCTGGACGGATTGAGACGGTGGCATGGAGGAATATCAGCAGAGTTGATCCAGAAAACCAAAGACCGAGATCTATGGAGAGCCATGAACGCCTACGCCAGCAGGCACGGCATTTGATGATGATGATGACTCTCTCTCTCCATCTTTCATTCGCTATATCTCTCACTCACAAAAAGACAGACACACACCGTCACGCTATAACTCAATTTTTAATTCGCTCTCTCTCTCACCCTTTCGTACTCACCCGCACTCTCTTTTACTCTATCTCAGGCATTCAAACACACACGCTCTCTATCACTCATTCATTAGCTGACACACACTCACTCACTCACTTTACACACAGATACATTGACGATTGTCGTGAGCATTCTCACAAAAATTGTACAAAATTTGAGAAAACATTGTACATATACATTGTGTAACGAAAAAATATAGTGGCGCAATTCAACTCTCTCTCTCTCTCTCTCTCTCTCTCTCTCTCTCTCTCTCTCTCTCTCTCTCTCTCTCTCTCTCTCTCTCTCTCTCTCTCTCTCTCTCTCTCTCTCTCTCTCTCTCTCTCACACACACACTCACTCACACACACACACACTCTCACACACTTTTGCTCACTCACACTCACTAACACTCTCACTCACTCTGCAGTAATTTACATATGTTCATATCAAACATGATGCAATCAAGTGGCATTTAACATGATATGAAAAATGAGAATGCAAAAAAAAAAAAAAAATACGGAACAGCATGTTACATGACATGCGTGCGCTCAGTTATCTCTCTTTTTGTCTTACATAGACACACACATTCACACTCATTTTCTCTCTATTTCTCTCTCTCTCTCTCTCTCTCTCTCTCTCTCTCTCTCTCTCTCTCTCTCTCTCTCTTTCACACACACACACACACACACACACACATTAATAAATCTCTCACTCTCTCTACATTAATACATGTGTTCATATTAAATATGATGCAATCAACTGGCATTTAAAATGATAATATGAAGATAAAAATACACATAAAATATGTAATAGCATGTTACATGACATGCGTGCGCTCAACTCCCCCCCCCCTCTCTCTCTCTCTCTCTCTCTCTCTCTCTCTCTCTCTCTCTTTCTCTCTCTCTCTCTCACACACAGACACATACACACACACACAACACTCACTAACACGACTCACTAACACATCCATTCTCCCACTGTCTCTCTCTCTCTCTCGCTAGCTCACTCTCTGTCACATTCTCTCACTAACTATTTCCCTCACTCAATCTCATCTCATCTCATCTCATCATGTTCCTCATGTACCTTGCGGTGTCGAGGTGAAGTATAAACTTCGTGAGAGTGCCCTGTTATGGGCTTCGTATATCGACATTCCCATGGATTCTGTTATTCCCTCCGTCCAACGTTTACGTGTTCGACCTCTTCCTCTGTTTCCATCTGGTCTGTACATCATTGCTTGTTGTGGCATGCTGTTGACTGGTAGCCTACTTGCATGGCCAAACCATTTGACTTGCTGCTTTCTAATAAAATCTAGAGCAGCTTTAACCCCCACTTTAGTCCTGATTTATTCATTTCTGATCTTGACCTCTCAGGAACCTCATTTCTGTTGTTGTGATTTTTCTTTTCTCTTTTTCTGTCATTGTCCAGGTTTGGCATTGGTAGCACAGAGTTGGTAGGAAGATTGTGTTGTAAAGTGCTTTCTTAGTAGTTATTGATACATGTTTGTTCTTTAGTGTTGGTGCCATTTGTCCAATGAGTTGATTTGCCTTATTGCACCTATTTTCGATCTCGTCTTCTGATCTGCCATTTGATGATATTATACTTCCTAGGTACTTGAAGCTCTTTACTTGTTTCAAGGGATGTTTGTTTAGGTGAATTGTTGCTGTTTGTTCTTCTTTAGCTATAGTCATTACTTCTGTTTTGCTTGTGCTAATTTTCATGTTATGTTCCCTACACATTTCGTTTAGACTATTCATGTGGTCTTGTAATTCAGCTTCTGATTTTGCTATTAGTGCTTGGTCGTCCGCAACCAGGAGTTCTCTAATGGTTAGATTTGCAGATGGTTCTTCTTCTGTGTTCTCGTCATGCTGTATTCTTGCTGTCTCTGCTTGGCTGGTTTCTTTACATATGTTGTCTATATATGTTATGAACAAGAGAGGGGACAGGACACAACCTTGATCAATCAATCTCTCTCCATATTTCAGTTGCTCTATCTCTCGCTCACACATAGACAGACACATACCCTCACGCTATCACTAAATGTTTCATTCGCTCTCTCTAACACCTTTGGCACTCACCAACACTCTCTTTTACTCTATCTCAGTCAATAACAAACACACACACTCTCTATCACTTATTCATTCGCTGACAAACACTCATTCACTCTCTCACCCCTCACTCATTTTCTCACTCACTCACTCACTCACTCACCCTCTTTATCACAAAATATCTCTCTCACACACACACACACATACACACATACACACACAAACACTCACTCTGTCAATCTCACTCTCTCACACATACACATATGCATAAACGCACGCATGCCCACAGTCCCTCAGTCGTTCTCATACATACACACACGCATGCATGCACGGAAAAACACATTCTCTCACCTTTTCTCGCTCACTCACTCTCTTCCAAACACACGCATGCACGCTTGCACACACATTCACTCTCTCTCTCTCTCTCTCTCTCTCTCTCTCTCTCTCTCTCTCTCTCTCTCTCTCTCTCTCGAACACACACACACACACACACGCACACAAATAGTTAAAAATTGCACCAGTAGGTGAATTATGGTGGCATATAGTCGGTATGGATTAAGTGTTGAAAGATTTTTCGGTTAAATGTGTAGGGACTCATTGAAGTTTTCAGATCTGGAGGAAGGTAATTCCATAAGTGAGCACCAGAATAGGCGAAACATGTTTTGTATAAGCCCAATCTAGGCCTTGGAACATGTAATAAGTGCAAGCGCTTGCTGTTCATCGCATTAGATTGAATCAACGGTAGAAGATACTCTGTGGTATTTTGAGATACCATTTTATTAATTAATTTGGCTTTGTTGAAAAGGAACCGCTTTCGAAGTGGTAGAAGCCTGAGACGACTGTATAAATTATTATTTTCGACGTGCTTTATGTCAGAAAGTAGACGTATAGCGCGGTTTTGTAGAGAACATAGTCGTTTCATATTAGATGTAGGGCAACCATCCCAGACTGTTGGACAATAATCGAGATTAGATTTGATATATGATGTATAGAATATTTTTCGTGTGCTTTCGTCCAGGAAGTGCTGGATCTTAGCAAGTTTGTAAACTTTTTCTTCTATTTTCTTGGTGAGAACATGGACATGAGAGCTCCAGTTTAAATGTCTGCCAATTAATAGACCTAGTGTTTTATGTTCATTTACATTAACTATAGGTAATGTGTCCATGCGGAGTTCGAGCAGTGCCCTAGTTATGGCTAGTGTCAGTGTGTTGGGAGTGTGGGTACAAGACACAGAGAGTACATGGGACAGAATAGAGCCATGACTACATAGATAACGACATACAGAACATAGGTAAGGACATCTATAGTATAGTCGATAGATTAGAGACAGGACATAAGTCAAGACACAGAGTGGTCATAAGACAGGACATCTACAGGACAGTAGATAGAGTGAAGACAGGACGAAGGTGGGGACACAGACGTGTCATAAACCGGACACCGACAGGACAGGACCGAGTGATAGAAAGTGATATAAGTTCACGGGACGCTGCCCTGAACGGACTAGACGTCAGTACACTGAATAACCTAGCCTAACACGGACGGACTGCAGTACTACGTGGCTGCTAGGAACGCACGGGGGTCACGAGCGGGACGGGGGTCCAGGACGAGAAGTCCAGCCGACCAGCCTGCGAAAGTCAGACGGGACTCAGACAGTTTCAGGGGAAAGACGTTGTGTTTCCTAGAGCGAGTGAATAGCTTTTGCGAGAGTGCTAGTTTGTAGATAGCGAGTGTAGGACTTGTGTATGTGACTGTGTTCTATACGCGTTTGTAAGGCGGCATTTGTATATATTTGTCATGAATCCACCGCATGTGTGCACATTGTAATATGCTCAGGTTCGCTTGAATAAAGTGTGAGAATAACCTTATGCACGACTGATGTTTTCTTGAGTGCCTAAGAATCAGTTAGAATGCCTGTGTGCGTGTGAGACGCTGACAGGCTAAAACTGAATTGGTGTCAGAAGTGTTCAATCTAACGATTGAGTGAATCCAGACGGAGCTATTGAGAAAGGCTAAAACTGAATTGGTGTCAGAAGTGTTCAATCTATGATTGAGTGAATCCAGCCGGAGTGGATGAACGTATAAAACTGAGTTTGTGTCAGAAGTGTTCAAGCGTGCAGTCTAACGACTGAACTAACAGCCGAAGTGAGTGAAAACTATAAAACTGAGAAAGAACGGGTGAGAAAATAAAACTGAATTAGCTTGAGTGAGAAAGTGAGGCTTGAAAGCTAAAATCTGAAAGATAAATGAAACGGAAGGAAATTGAATGAATACTGACTGAAAGTGAAAACATATGTACATTTGATCAATTGCTATGAAATTGACATGCATCGTGTTTTCAGGGTGACGTTTCAGTTGATGTTCCACGGGTGTTGAAGACTACAGTACATAACTAAACACGACAGAATACAAGACGACCGACAAAACTCACAAACACATATTACGCATTTGATCCGTCTCCTCTGAACGTGTGACTTGAGCGACAACACTTTTTTTCCTTCGATACTAATTGTTGCTTCTCCGCACAACAGAAGTATGGTTGTTCAATAGGGATGATGTCAACTGCCAAGATACTGTGATAAACTCGAGCAGAAAGTCATCCTCTAGCATCACAGTGAAAAACCCATAAATTTACAGAGATCTGATAAGTACCCCATTTTTCGATATTGTGTGTTAAGGTAGCACCTTATTTTTTTTTCAATTTCTTTAAGTTAACATCTGTAGTATTGCATTGCAAGTGTAGAAATTGTATTATTATTATTATACATTGTAAATGTGTAAACATAACCTGGAACAATGTCAACATTGAAAGAGTGCATTGAGGCAGGTAAAGATCTAGGGTATAGTGGAGACAAGTTAGAAGAATGGGCAGGGAAGAAATATAAAGAACATACTGACATATTTCTGCGGTTGAGAAAGAGGAAAGGGATAGAAAAGCTGCTGCTGAAAAAGAGGAAAGGGATAGAAAAGTTGCTGTCGAAGATAGAAAAGCTACTGCAGAAAGGGAAGAAAGAGCACAATAACGCTTACATACGAAAGAACTAGCAGAAATTGAGGCAAAAAACAAACAGATAGAGATAGGTGAAGCTACCAAACTTTAAAAAAAAAGGAATTAGAGATTGAGTCACAGACCCAGTTGAAGATGGAAGAACTGGAAGTCGAATCACAGGTGCATATTGCAACTACAAAATTGAAAAGTAAGGAAAATGAAAATAAATACAATCAGTATAAAGGGATAGTTAAACCATTCTGCCCAAGCGACTCGATTTCAGCATAGTCTGAGAACTTCGAGGTCCAAATGAAATACCAAGAGGTTCCGAAAGAACATCGGGCCATGATCTATAGTAGAAATTTATCAGGGGATCCTTTGAAGGTCATAGAATATATTCCACAAGAACTGAGGAAAGATTATGACCATATACACATATCATGCAGCACTTTTTGTTAGATGCACCAGGGTATCAGATACAGTTCTCTAAAGTAAAACACTAAACTAATCAGACCTTCATTGATTACGTCTCTCATGTGCAAGATATTTATAATAAGTGGCTGAATGCTGCAAAGGTAAATAAAAGCTATGAAAAGCTAAGAGATTTGATGATAATGGATAAAATCATTACATCGATCCCAACCCCTTTTGCAAAATTTTTACATCAGACTGATGTTGAATCTTTAGAAGAACTAGAATGAAAGGGATCTGCTTATTTCTCGTCCAATAAGGAGATTTTTAGTCTAAACAACAACGAAAATAACATAGTAGCAGTAGCAGCAGACATCAGACCACAGAAACCTTTTAGATACAGAGAGAAACTGAGAGCCAATGCTCCTCAATGTCCATACTGTACATTTTCTCATTTTCAATATGAAATGTGTGATGCAAATCCTGGGTATGCAGCTCACCTCGATATGGTGGTGAAGAAACGACAAGGTAAAAGAGAAACTTTCCGGCGTGCTGTAAAATGTTATTTTTGCAAATCTTTTGGCCATTACAGTTCTATATGTCAAGGTCGCCTAAGATTGAGAAGTGTGAATGCAATACTCATAGACTCATTATCTGAGAGCGAATGTGAGGATGAAGGAATGAAAGAATGTGAAGATAATGCTCTTGCAGCAATTGATATCATAAATTATGACAATTGTCAAACATGTCATAGGTTTCATGAGGATGGTGTATTAAAATGCGGCGACACAGTTTCTTGTTCACAAGAAAACGCTAACGCAGTAATTTCCTCCAGAGGAAAATTATAGTTTCATTATGATATAGTTGACAACACACCTTGTCAAACTTTGACTGATTCTGGTGATACCGTAATTGGACTAAGAAAGGAGCTGGCCAAGGCAGAAGATTACACAGGAGAGTTTGTAAGTTGCCGAACATTTTCGGGCAAAGTAGAGCAATATCTATTAGCTACAGCTCACATTTGTACGCATTTCTTAACAGGCACTTTTACGTGTGCGATCTTAGACGATCCTTGTACAGACTTAATCATTGGGTGCTTACCAAGTGTAAGATACTGTACACCAAAAGAAATTAAAGCCTGGGAAAGACGACATCAGATAAAAAGTCAAGTAAAGAAATTAACTACGACAGATAGTAATGTCACTCATCAAGAACAGCAACCAGCAGCAGAACGTCTAAGGGACGCAACTACTCAGACAATGACAAAACAGTGTAAGATATTATATAACATAGTTTCTCCTCAAGAAAATGAATGTGACAATGTAAACAAAATTGATAATGACCAAACTGATAAACGCACAAAACGTTGCATTGTCAGGAAATCGACATTACAAGACAACACTGACACAAACAGACAAGTTACACAGCAGACAACCCATACACCGGACTTAAAACGAAAGACAGATACCATGCAGTCTTGTTCTAGCAGACAACACAGTCTGAAACACATGGACAGTAACACATCACTTAATGACATGTCCTTCAAGGGACATAACAAAAGTAAGGAAAATCATAACGTAAATCTGCGAATATGGCTCACAATCAGTTTTATTGCGATTGTAGTACAAATGTTGCTAAACGTTATATTGACAGCATGGGGTGCTTACCAAATACAGACAACACCAACTACGTGTCTATTATTTATCAGATTAATTGTGCTTCCAACTATTGAAACAGGAAATAATGTTCCACCATTTTTGAATGACATTGTGAATGAAAGAGAAATTGTCATCTTATGCCACTGTAAGTTAACACCTATAAATATCATGTGTACGCAAAATTTGATGTATAAAGTCGATAAGATAAAATTGGGCGGACTCAATGTGAAACCAACAAAAGTGGAGTTGGCATTTGAAGAAATTGAATTTCTAGGCCATAAAATATCTAAAGGCCACTTAAGTACTGACGATAAAATCGTGACCAAATCTCTAAACCTCACAATGCCGACAACTAAGAAACAAGTGAGAAGCCTGTTAGGCCTGGTGAACTATTACAACAAGTTCATACCAAATCTAGCACAAATCACCAGCGTATTTTCAGATTTGTTAACAAACCAAGCCAAAAATCGATGTACAAGGTGCTTCTTTAAAGAACGCAATGTCGCAACTGAAATATTATTTTAGTAACATTCCTATTTTGCGGCTTCCTAATAAAGACCTTTCGTATATCCCCAGAACTGACGCGAGCACCCCGACCATCTCAGAGCTGTGCTTCTCCAGATCTACGATAATAATATCATCCTATAGTTTACGTCAGCAGGAAGCTGACCCCAGCAGAATCACGGGTTGGAGTGTCTCAACTGAAGGCTCTCGCAATTGTCTATTGTATTACTAAATTAGCTAAGTACCTTGCCGGGACACATTTCGTCGTCGAAACTGACAATTCCCCGTTGACGTTGTTCGAGAAGAGACAACCGAAAAACCGTTGAGCCCTCATTCTACAAAATTTCTCGTTCTCCATCAAGCACATCCGAGGTTCCAAAAACACTCTAGCCGATTTGCTAACCAGACCCTCAGACGTGGCAGTCGAGCAGATCAACGACGCGACATCATCTCCGTCATCTGGAACGACTACATAGTTAATTAGTGTAGATAGATAATTTTAGTTAGATTATTTAAGTTAGATAGTTAATGACATAACATGCGATAAGTTCAACTTATTTTTATTGAAGTGGCACAGTCAGAGAAACGTTTTGTTCTTCATCCAATGTATAATATAGAGTTGCACGTCTAGATAAATTTGTTATAAATTTAATTCGGTATAGTTAGAAGTGTGCAATCTTAGTTAATTACACGGTAAAGAAAAGTAATAGTTATGTTAGCAATAAAGTAGTATAAGATAAATTACATTTTTCTAATGAGACTACTTGATAAACATTATTAATATTATTTCCTCGTGCAAATATAGCATACATTCTGAATTGAATACTGTAATAAATTCTTTAGTTTAGTTAAGTAACATAAAGAAAACATTAAAAACAAACTGATTTAAGGGAGCGAACACAATTCTCCTATATCCATTTACTTTAGCTAAATTATAGTTCTTTAGTTATAACACCTATTGGACCTAATAACAAAAACTTTATTGAATTTCTATTTCCCTTAGTATTGCTCAAAGCAATCAAACAACCCTGTAAATAAGTTAAGTGTAACATAAAACGTAATACTATTACAAGGTTACAGTGATAAGTGTAAATCAGCTCTTTACTGTCAAAACGTGCGTATTTTTATTTCAACATGATAAATATTTTTAATATTGCATTGTACAATTGAGTGAGCGAAAAGTGTATAAAAGGAGGAATAAATGCATTAAAACGAGAGGTTTTTAAAATAGTGCGTGTTTTTTGCACACATGGTTTGTGTGTGTGTGTGTGTGTGTGTGTGTGTGTGTGTGTGTGTGTGTGTGTGTGTGTGTGTGTGTGTGTGTGTGTGTGACTTGTCTTCGTCTTCTGTGTAACACATGTGAGCGTGCAGTGATTTTATAAACATTTAATTTAGAATTACATTGAACTATGGGTATATTTTCAAGAATCCCAGTTCGGCGACTCATCTCAAAAATTGAGCATAAGCCTTCATTTGTGAGATGTAGAAACCTACCTGTGACGCTTGAAAACCTAAAGTACACAGATTATAAACATACACCTATGTTTCTAATTTAAGCACACAATAAATATAATAGAACACGAAAATAAACATTATACGAACATATAACGTACAAACACCAATTTTGAAGCAAGGGAGATCACACTTATACAAGGGACACAATTTATTAATATGGATTATGAGTACACATATGAAATATCTATTAACAAGCGGAAGCTAGAGAGGTAAAGATCAGTAGACACAGATCGTGAAGAAAGATGTTGAGATTAGATTTTACGGAAGCCATGGATAATATATCCATGATTTACCTCTGTAATAGGGGACAAATTGTTGGGGAGCATCAATATTGGATTTCAGAGAGGCGGTGCATTTTATTGGGTAACCATAATTATAAGACAAGATAATCTTGAGTCGGAACAGCTTCCAGTAGTGAAATGCAGAAGAGTGGTGACTCTTAGCAACATGTCAAGAATGTTAAGCTGATCATAGACCAGTGGGTAGATACTTCAACAGTGGGTCATATCCTTAGCAATCAAAGTGTTACCTAAATAGAGTGTATGACGAATTCCTACAACACACTGACAAATTAGTTCCGACTAATTTTTTATATGCATAGACTACATTGTGTCACACCCTTTGGAAGAAATTAGTGACACAATACCCCGGGAGAATGGAAGAATGTCAGGGTGTTGAGAATGTGGGTATAGGGCATAGAGAGGATAAGGGACAGAATAGAGTCAGGACTACATAGATAACGACATACAGGACATAGGTAAGGACATCTATAGTATATACGATAGATTAGAGACAGGACATAAGTCAAGACACAGAGTGGTCATAAGACAGGACATCTACAAGGACAGTAGATAGAGTGAAGACAGGACGTAGGTGGGGACACAGACGTGTCATAAACCGGTACACCGACAGGACAGGATCGAGTGATAGGAAGGGATATAAGTTCACGGGACACAAGCCCTGAACGGACTAGACGTCAGTACACTGAATAACCTAGCCTAACACAGACGGACTGCAGTACTACGTGGCTGCTAGGACCGCACGGGGGTCACGAGCGGCACGGGGTCCAGGACGAGAAGTCCAGCCGACCAGCCTGAGAATGTCAGACGGGACTCAGACAGTTTCAGGGGAAAGACGTCGTGTTTTCTAGATCGAGTGAATAGCTTTTGCGAGTGTGCTAGTTCGTAGATAGCGAGTGTAAGACTTGTGTATTTGACTGTGTGTTATAAGCGTTTGTAAGGCGGCATTCGTATATATTTGTCATGAATCCACCGCCTGTGTGCACATTGTAATATAATCTGGTTCGCCTGAATAAAGTGTGAGAATAACCTTATGCACGAATGATGTTTTCTTGAGTGCGTAAGAAGCAGTTAGAATGCATGTGTGCGTGTGAGACGCTGACAGCTAGTGTCTGTAGTTTTTGTCTGGTCGTTATTAGCACGGATTTAGTTTTGTCGATGTTAATTTGCATGAGGTTTTCATCGCTCCATCTAGTAAGATTATCAAGTTCTTTTTGTAAAGAATATTCTAATTCACTACGGTTCTCTTGACTAGTATATATAGTACAGTCGTCTGCAAATAGATCACAAGTTGGTTTGAGATATAAAGGAATATCGGTAATATAAACTGCAAAAAGCAGCGGACCTAGTATTGAACCGTGAGGCACACCAATATTAAGCTGTGTGGTTCTTGATAGACAGTTGTTGAAGGACACGACTTTTTGTCTATCTGATAGAAATGACGTAATTATGTTCACCATATTGGCGCTTGTCTTTATTTCTTTTAATTTCCTAATTACAATATCATGATCTACCATATCAAAATCTTTTTTAAAGTCTACAAACACCGCCCCACAAATGTTCCCATTGTTGATGTTAAAGTGCCAGTTATCGGTCATTTTTTTTAGAGTACTATGGCAAGAATAGTTAGGTCGAAACCCAGACTGACTGTTAGTTATTAGATTGTTGTTAATTAAATGGTGTAACGTTATTTTACGAATGTGTTTTTCGAGGTGCTTTGATAGCGATGCTAGTAAGGAGATAGGTCTACAATTACCCAAGACGCTATTATCTGTTGAGCCATTTTTAAGTAGTCGATACACTTTAGCAATTTTAAATACAGATGGAAAGTACTTTTTGGCCAGGCACTTGTTGTATATGAACGTTAAGGACTCACTAATTACGAGTGCAGTACAACGACGAATTCTATTACTGATACCATCAAGGCCGTGTGAATTTGTTGCTTTGATGTTTCTGAGATATTTATATACTTCTGCAACAGACATTAAGGGAATCTAACCGGGAATATTTCTGGTGCACTTCTCCTCACAGAATGATGCCAGTGAACTTAAATTACATGATGAGTCTGGTATTGAAGACTTTAGATTCTCTATTTCTGATTGAAAGAACAAACTGAATTCATCGCAAGTTATAGAATTTGGTATTGCTGATTCTGAATGGCGTTTCTTATTGGTTTGCAAATTAATAGCCTTCCATATATTTGTACTGTTTGAATTATCTACAATTAAGTTTTTAAAATGATCTTTTTTATCCTACGAATTTCATATTTAACTTTATTCCTTAGTCTACTTTAATTGATGAAGTCTTTATTTTGTGTGTGCTGTATCTCGCTCTCTCATGATTTCCAGAACTTCCCTAGTGACCCATGGGGAATTATGTTGAATTTTTACTTGAACTTTTTTGACTGGCACGTGTTTATCGAAAATATTGTAGACTGTCTTCGTCCAGAAAGCTAATGCATCGTCTGGGTCAAGAAGTTGGTAAACACGATCAAGAGCAGATTTGTTTAAGACTTGCAAAAATAAATCTTCGTTGAATGCTTTCAAATGTCTAAATTTAATACTTTAATCTTATTTTTAAGAGATTTAAACCAAATTTTTGACCATGTACAACATACTGGGTAATGGTCCCTAACTGTACTAACAGGAACAGAATATTCAATAATATTATCTGGACAAGTAACATATATATGATCAATAATGGTTGAGGAGCTGTCAGTAACCCTTGTGGGAAGGTTTATTAGTTGTTTGAAATTGTAAGATAGAATGATATCCCATGTCTGGTTGGATTTACTAATATCTATGTTGAAGTCACCTAGTATCATAACTTCTCTACCTGCTGTAAACACTATATCCATCATTGTAGTGTAGCAGTCATATAAGCTGTACCTGGCACAAGGATTCCTATATAGGTATCCAATGAGAAACGGTCGTTGGCTGATTGGCTTCACCTCTAACCAAACACATTCTATCCCTACGGTCTTGAGATCACTTTTGCGAGAACAATTGAGGGAATTGGAAATGTATACAGCAATACCTGTCTCTAATTTTTGATTTGCATCTTTCCGAATTACTTTAAACCCCTTAAGTGAGATTTCGGAGTCGGTTATTTTGTCGTTAAGACGACTTTCTGTGATGCCAAACACATGGAACTGTTTGGACAGTATTACCGAGAGCTCAGGTAATTTGTTGAGCAGATGAAAGATGTTGAGATGGCCTATATATATATATATATATATATATATATATATATATATATATATATATATATATATATATATATATATATATATATATATATATATATATATATATATATATATATATATATATATATAATTTTTTGTTGAGCCACTGATCGTGACTTGCGAACATTACAAACTAAAAGGAAGATTTCTCTTGTGGTATAAAATTGCAGTGATTTTGAAACTTTATTTAGAAGTAGTTAAGGCTGTTAGAGGTGGTAGGACAATGTCTTTGCTGGAGTGTTATAATGAATGCTTGGTGCAGGGCTGCATTAGCTGCTGAAGTTGACGGCTCCACTCATAGGAGTGTAGATTACCGTCCAGCGAGGGACTGCTATGAGTATCAATGGAAGTTCCTACATTGGAAGCAGGCATCGGGGGCACAGCACCATTGTTTAACTGTGTCCCCTTTGACATAATAGGGGGAGACTTTACGGGCAAGGTAGGAAGCAAAGTATCAAAGTTAGTAACAATGGGATTGGATCTTGGGTTGCTATTTACGGCATTGTATTCCTGGGGTACATGCAAGGGTGGTGTGGGAAGAGAAGGAGTGTTTTCTGGACACTGAGAGATGGCTGTTGCAGGAGGTGAAGTTCGGTTTACTCCTGTAACTGGTGCTGGTTGTTGTGCACGTCGGGATATTTTATGTTCTTTATGTGGAACAAGGAACTTGATCTCTAATAGTGTCTTCTTAGGAGCCCCGGACGGTGACGTAAATTACGGGGTATTATTAATGAAATTCATGTTATTATTTTTACAAAATTTGATTGGCAGCATCGGCAGTAAGACGCTGAAAGCGGTAATATGGTGGAATGATTGATGAAATAAACAGAGAAGATTTACGAAATTTAACGCGCACAATTTATGTGATGAGAAGAGAGGTATTGGAGAACATCGTGACAACTGGAAAGATCGAGGGGAAGAGAGGCAGAGCCAGACCAAGAGAAATGATTCTGGGCGGATTGAGACGGTGGCATGGTGGAATATCATCAGCAGAGTTGATCCAGAACACCAAGGACCGAGATCTGTGGAGATCCATGAACGCGTACGCCAGCCGGCACGGCATTTGATGATGATTATGATTGCGCAATAGCACCTCCAATGTAGGTAGTTGTGAGGTGCTGATGAATTTATTACCAATTATGTCGTTGATACCAATATGGTCTGTTGCTTTAATAATTCTGTCGTTCACTTGAAATTTGTGCAATGTAGCTGTCAGTCTATCAATGTCAGCGCCTGGTAGAGAGTAGATTGATGTTGATTCGCTGTCAGAAGATGACACGCGATCACTGTAGATTCCCTTAAGCAGGGAGTCTCCAATTACAACATGTCTGACTTATGGTATTTCACGCTGTTGGCATGTCCGCTTGGACTTTGTTTTCACTGGTCACTGTCGTTTTTTGTGTTCTTGTTTATTATAGCTTGCTTGCATTGGTTGTTGATGCCCAGTAGTGGTAATCACTGAGCTCTGTGATTCCTGGTCTGCTGCTGGAGAGTCTAAACTGAAGGCTTGGAACATGTTGCTGATATGCACATCAATGGGTTAGATAGATGGTGTGCGTTTAGTAGTGGTTTTGTTGCTTGTATAAACTGTCTGTATGTCATTATGCGACGAACATTCACTGATAATACACTCTTCCTTAAGGAGGCGGATTTCTTCTCGGAGATGAATGTTTTCTTGTTCAAATGCAGCAATAATATTAGTGGTGTTGCTGGTAATAAAATCTTTTAACCTCATCTCCAAAGCCTGAATTAGTTCACGACAATCATTTTGGATCTGTGGTTAAGCCGAAGAAAGAGTGTTTGAAGGTGATGTGTTAGTTTGATGAGATTGAGCTGGTGAATTGTGTTGTTTGTACAGCTGGTAATAAGAGTCTGATTGTTCACTGGACAGCATGATTGAGGTTGGCGATGAAGATGATCGATTCAGTCGCTGAGCTGGTGTGCTCGCTAACTTTTGTCCCATATTGTTTTTGTTTAAATTTTCGCACCGCTTGGACACAGTTGATGATCGCAAGGCGGGAGACATTTTGGCAATATAGGCATCTGGATAAGGCAAGGAGTAAATAAAACTGCAGGCCTTTCTGTAGAGCGAGCATGGCGCTTATCTCTTCCTAGTCACGCATGGTTAAGTCACACGTTGTCGTGAATCGATAATTGGTAAAATTCAAAAAAGGATGCTCTTATAATCACGTGTCACAATGAAATCCTAATTTCACTAAATAAATAGTCACATAAACTTGACAGTTGAGTAGTATGTAAGTCCAGTTTTAAAACAAGCACAATGATGGCGTAAATAAATGCGCAGGCCTTTCTGTAGAGCGTGCGTGGTGTTTATCACTTGTTTGCCACGCATGGCAAATTTTCACGTTGTCGTGAATCGATAATTGTTAAAATTCAAATATGGGTGCTCTTATCATCACATATCACAAATGTGATAGGGAAGACAAAGAGAGCGAAGGAGGGATGAAGAGAGAGAGAGAGAGAGAGAGACAGAGAGAGAGAGAGAGAGAGAGAGAGAGAGAGAGAGAGAGAGAGAGAATAAAGGGAAGAATAAAGAATTGATAGATATAGATTGTCCGTGTTCCGGTCGTAGAGATAACCACTAATGTGTGATTACCCTTTGTTTTATCTACCAACCTCACAAGTATACAGGTATGCAGGTCACGAATACAACACTGTCCTAACTGAAATTAGTACAGGCACTCAAAAGAATAAGCTAACACTAAATCAAGTTTATTTGCTTCTCAAAAGAGATTACAAAGTATACAAAATATCGTGCGGAAACAATTCAAATTATTATGGAAAAGAATGCTGTCAGATAACTAACACCAAGAGAATACCATCCAACAAATATAAACTCTAAGGAAATGCAATTAAGCTAGTAACTCGTTAAACATCAGTCAGGGGAATATCACAAGAAAGTACGCGAATCTAATAAGGAGGCGTACAAATCTACTAAGGAAGAACACCCAAACTGCCACCGTGAAATAATCGCCCACTTACTTTAACCCAGGCAATCGATCAAGCGACAACGTCAGAGTCATGTCCAGTGGATACTTGCTCGTCTGCTTACGGGTGCTTTTGTCTGATCACTAGGCCCGTCTTAGAGTGATTTCGCCACTTTCCAATAAAGTCAGGCTCCTTCTAATTTTGTTCGACTCAGTTCTCTGGATTATCCCATCAAACGTGTGTCCTCTTAGCCCACCTTAGTCTAGTACGACTTTCGCTAATTATTGCAATTGACAGTGGTTCCTTCTTAGCAATAAATACATTATTTTGGGCGGCACTTTTTCCAACACTTAAGTCCGTGTTTCCTCTGGTCCTTAGGTATATCTGCCCGACCAGAGTTCCTACAGCCTTCTTGGTCTCAACAGCTCCCGAGTATATACACTCAGCCGTTTCAATCGCTCACCTCGCAAACTGTCTGCTGTATCGCGTATATATCCTGCTCGATTTGGCGTCTTTCTGGAATCACGTGACCATGCTCTCTCTCATCCCGTGAAGTTCCTCCAATCCGTATCTCGCGTACCCTGATTAATTTGCATACTCTGCATCATATCATTAACCCAAATGCTCTTCACCCTGCTACGACCTTATTTCTGGGGGTTCATGGTCCTGCGTTCACGTACTTTTCCCGCTGTCATAAATTTGGAGTATGGCGTTCCTTTCCGACAGCCCGGGTCATTTCCGATTCTGCCTGTACTCATAAATTCTGCTGCCTTCAAAGTTCACCGTTGTCCACCTGACAGCTTGAACCCAAAGTGTAGATTACATCCGGCATTCCACTCCATGAGAAGCCACTAGTTAACAAAGGAAGGTGATATTGTGGCTATTAGGCCATGCACTCCCGATCAACCTCTGAATATTTTTAAAACAATCCTGGTCCTTGAACTTTCTGTTTCAAAATATTCCAGTCCATGTCCCCCGGTAAGCTTGGGCGGTTTGTGAAAGTCATTTCCCATACTGTCTCACAAAGAAACCCTCATTTAACTAAATATTGAGTAGTATGTAAATCCACTTTTAGAACGAACCCAATGATATATGCAGCATCGCGATTGAATTGAGTAAAACTTGTTAAAATATTCAAAAAATCGAGAGAGCATGCGAAAACACGTCTGCTCGTTACCGGAAACTTAATTTCAGAGACAGCTGGTGAGGCTAATTGGTCTGTAGCTGGAGGCAATGGGACTATCTTTCCCTGATTTTAGAAGGGGTATCATGATTGCTTCTCTCCAGGCTTGTGGAACACTGCCTAGGGTGCAGCTGTTATTGAAGATCTGCAACAGCTTTGCTTTGGACTCTGTTCCTAGGTACCTGATCATTTAATTGGAGATGCCACCAGCTCCTGCTGACTTTCTCAGTTTCAGTTTTGATATGACTAGCTCCAGTTCGCTGATTGTGATAGGTGCCTCCAGAACCTCATGTCCTGTTTCATTCTTCCTATACTTGCAATTTCTCTCGAATCTCTTGTTGTTTCTCTGGACTAATGTCGATATTGTTATCTTGTGCGAATGAGTCCGCAAAATGATCAGCTGCTTGCTTTCTGTAAGATGTTTCCGTCTTCATGTAGTGCAATTTTTGAGTTTCTCCCTGTGCCCTCATCGTTAAGTAATTTTATTAGCTTCCACAATTTCCTTGTGTCTCTTTAAAAGTTCAGAGACTCTGTTTTCTCCTGCCAGCTTTTCCGTCTAGCCTGCAGCTTGGCCCTTTGAAATTTGGCTATTGCGTGCTGGTATTTATTGTGGTACACTTGGCTGGGTTTGGCCTCTGCTTGCTTTCTACACACTTCCATATCATTATGCAACTGTTCCAGTTCACTACTCTAGTAGGGTTTATAATGTTTACGGGCTCCTCTTCGACCTGTTTCTCGTGCTGCCTGTAGTATGCATTTCCCAAACTCTTCAACTACTTTATTTATGTCTTTCTCAGTGTTCAGGTGTCTAACCAGATAGCTGGTACGATGCTTGTACATTGCCCAGTCTGCTTTCTTGAAGTTTCACCTCGAAAGGGTGCTTCTTTCACTTACAAGTTCATTTTCTACAATTAAACAGACTTGCCGATGGTCATTGCCACCAAGTTGTTTCCCAAAATTTCGTGTAATGTTCCACTCCAGGTCTGGTGAATAAAAAGCCAGGTGAGGTGTAGGTGTAATGTGCCATGATCTCAAGTAGAAAGTATGTGAGTCGGACGGCTTGATAATCAAGTTGAATCTATTCTAATCCTTCCAGTCTTCCAGTCTCTCTCCTCTCTGGTCCATGTAATCATGCCTCAGCTTTGCGGGTGGCTGTTGAAGTAGCCACACACAATCATTGTTTTTTTATTTTAATGGTAGTGTGTACATTGTTTGAGGGCGGTCACTTGGCCAGTAGTAATTGAGCACATGAAGGTATGTATTGCCTGTCTTAAGTTCAAGTATCTGATACTCAGCAGCTTCCATGTAAACTTCAATTTGAGAAGCAGTGATGTTATTTTTACAAGGGTCAGTACCCTACCCTTTCGCCCGTCCTTTCGGTTAGATCGGTAACACTGGTAGTCTCTGATTTTTAAGGTTATATTTTCGTTGAGGTGAGTTTCTTCCAAGCAGCATGCGCCTACTTTTTCTTTGTTCAAGATGTTTTATAGTTCTGTTGTTTGTTTGTTTGTCTTGTTGTTGCTGACTCCGCATTCCAGGTCATTATTTCTAGGTTTTGTTTGGTATGGTCAGACGCTCTATTCTCAGGTCCTCTGACTCCACAGGTCATCTGAGAAGGACTCCAGTAGCTGTGGTTGGACCTTTTTGAGGCATACTCGAGTTTAGGTGAGTAGGCACGAACACACGTGTCTGAGCGTGCATATACGTGCATACACATTCAGAGCGTTCTAGTTATTTATCGGCGCCAGTGGCTCGCTGCCACCCTTTCTCCTGATAGTTAATAGAACAACATTTGACCATTCCTACTACTAAAACCTCTTCTTCGTTAGTTATAACGAAGTTTAAAGAGACAAACTCAAACAGGTGTAAGGAAACTATTATAATTGGAAACAAACATATAAACTCATCAACATATTCCAAAAAATTGGTTCCTTACGAAATTCCAAGAGACAATGTGCAGAGACACATGTTTATGTTTCGAAATAAATTGTTGTCTATCTTAATTCTACAGATTATAATTCGCACAAGATACTTGGTATGTATTAAATCACACTGCTTAGCCTCAACATAATGTTTGATTGGTAGTTTGATTGTAAAGCATTATTTCCGTTCCACTGAATTACATACTATTTACGTGTTCCAGTTGCTTACTCGCCTTTGAATATAAATGTTATAGACAAGCTTCTAAGAATATCTTGGGTAAAGAAAAGAAGCAAATTCATCCATACTTCAAGAGTTGAATATTGAAGAAGGTTGGCTATTAAAGACGATAAAACAAAGAAAATTGAAATATTTCGCTCACTTGAAACGTCACGAAAGTTTGGAGAGAACAATAAAGGAAGGATATATGCCTGGGAAGAGAGGAAGAGGAAGGCCAAAGAGAAGATGGGTGCAGGATGTGGCGGACGATCTCCAGATGGGTGTATCAGACGCGGGACATATTGCTTATGATCGAGAGGTTTTCTGGAAGGTTGTTATGGGAGCGAGGTTCTGCAAAGGACATGCTACTGAATGAATGAATGAGTTGCTTACTATGGTTCGTCGTAATCGTAGAGGTCAGCACAGCCAAAGGAATGTTAGCGTTAACTCTTAAACTTCAGACATGCTGATGGAGTGGTAGCGGGTTTAATCCCTACACCGCTCAATTGGACTAACATGCTCTCATCTTGACATAGGCATTTAAATTACAAGTTTCTGAGTAGGAGGAGTGGATACAATTGTTCGCTGTGCTGACTGATCAAATGCAAAGTTAATTCGCATGCAAACGTCAGTCCCATGGATTCTCTCATTATAACATGGAGTAGTTTCAGTCGGACATTGATGGAGTTCAGGTGCACAGAAAGATTTCAGAGAGAGAGACAACCAGAGAGACAAACAGACCGACCGACCAACCGAGCAGCCGACCGAGAGACAGACAGACATTCAGACAGACAGACAGATAAACAGTCAAACAGACAGACAGACAGACAGACAGACAGACTGACTGACAGACTGACAGACAGACAGACAGACAGACAGAAAGACATACATACATACATACATACATACATACAAACATACATACATACAAACAAACATACATACATACATACATACATACATACATACATACATACATACATACATACATACATACATACATACATACATACATACATACATACATACATACATACTGTGACATAATCACCAACCATCATTTTACAGTGCGTCAACATTTTCACACCACAACAGAGAACGATATACAATTGACCGCACGATTGATAATCGAGCACCAACTTGACACTCGAGATGGACAGATGTCGGCTATTAATAGAAGGTACAGCGTCTTCAACTAGGAAGATTAGTGGAAGGAGTGGGTCACGTGATATAACTTTGACCTGCGAAAGCGTTCATTTCTTCTAAACCGCGCACTTCTCAATCTTCAGCCCTTACGGACAGTCAGAGAGCCATTGTGACCTGTCCTTTACATGAAAAAATGGCAGTTTGATCCGAAACCCGAGGTAAGCTTGTGAATCCTCAGATTAAATGTGATACCCAGATGTGTACAGCAGAGGTATCCAGTGTTTGTGCGTCAAAATAAAATGTATTACTTATAAAATAAATCTCTGAAGTGTAAAATGGTCGACTGCAACCTTCTAGCTACACCGAGCCTTTCCCGGGCATAATTAACAATCTGACACTTTCTCAAAACTGCAAACTCTGAAGTTATTCACTACATCTGTTAGCTTTACTATGTGCAAACTACAATAATCTATCACAGAAAACTGTGCGAGGTGAGAATTTCAAACGCACTTTGATGCATTTCATCAAAACTGTTTTAAAATGCTTTCTGCAAACACAAGCCAGTTTGTGCACACGAACCGCATCTCGCTTAAAAACGAACTTATTTCTGTCTATTCGCAATCTAAGGAGCTGAGAGAAGGATTATATCTTTCCTTTCCTCTTTAAGAACTGAAATAATAGGGTTTGATGGAAAGTAATTGTCATTTATGTGTCAGATTGTCACTCAGACAAAGCACTTATTAAATGCATTGCTTTTAAAAGGTTACGCTTCACAGACGCCATTTGTGACAGATGGCCTAGTTAATCTGTCCAGGCCAAAAGATAAACAAAACCTCGGTCTATTGCCCACTGTTGATCGCCACCAGAAGGGACATGATGTGCACTGTAACAGAAGAAGAAGAATAAATTAATATAAAGAAGAAGAGAGGTGGATTAGGAGAGGTACTTTATGTAACAACCTCTTACTAATGTATTGTTGTCATGATCTTGTATGGATTACATTTTGTAACAAATACATATCAGAACTTCTGTATGTTGGACATGAATAACAATAAAACACTTGATGAGTTAAACTCATATTAACTGATGGAGATGGGGGGACAAGTGGTACAAGCTTTGAGAACCCCAGTCAGCAGAAGTTAACTCAACACATTACATCACACAGCACTCCACACAACACCACAACAACAGCAGGTAAAAAGGAAATGAGTGATAAGATGAAGAAGAAGAAGAAGACACATAGGTAATTTGGAAGGTACAGATAAATATTTATATACACAATGCATAACCCAATGAGTTGATGAAGATGTTTAATTTTATGTCATTTATAAAAATGCATCTTATTCTTGCCTTGGTCCTGCACTATCAGCTTGACTTGAATGCTCCAAGGAACAACACATCATCACTCTTATCTCTCTGATTGTACACTTCTCAATGAACCACAGGTACACTGAGAAAATGCATGCAGCAGGTACTAATTAACACAACATCACTTCTTCTGATCTTGTCCTTCCTGTTATGTTGTGTTCACACTTAATAACATGCTGGAAAATTACATTGGTATGATTATACATGCCTCTGTGAATGTTACACAGTGATGTTCTTGGTGGCAACCTGACCAGAAGAGGGAGGCAGATAGAGAAAAGATGACCCACATACATGAGATGGAAGATAACCTCAGGCCTTGAGCAAAGCAAGGGCAGCCTTCAGGGTAGCTTCACTGGCAAGTACTGAAGCGGATCCATCAGTCCATGGATCCAGGCTTAACCCATATCTACCACTCTGAGGTGACCTTTCTCAATGCCAACAAACACAATCCCTCCCAGACGCAATGATTTGTATAAATCATTTGAACCTCATGCCACAATATGATGTAGCACATTTCACTATTTAGATGAAGATTTACAACACTTAGGACCATCATATTGATTATTGTTTATTGATTGATTGTTTGTAATTGGTACTGATGTGCATTTTCCGATTTGACATCTTGACATGATGAACATTTGCCAAAAAAAAGGAGAGATGTACCAAAAACAAAGGCCAAAAGAAACAGGCCAGTCAATAAAGGACATGAACAGTAACTGAATCTTATATTAATGTGTAAGTTCAACCTGTCTGTTAATTACCTGTTTATTTGTGTAAACAAGATGTCAATGTCTACCAGTATTTGTTAAATAATTTATTTAGCAAAACTAAGTAACACAAAAGAATGAATAAAGGGAAATATCTCTTGACATTTCTAGACCCATGCTACATTTCACCTGATTCAAACTGAGGAAGTCTTTCAGACATTTCAAAGAATATCATGGGGGTTCGAAAGCTTTTAGAATCCGGTGAAGGGGCAGAGTCAAATCTAGTGTTCACTGTTCCCCTAAAGAGGACCATTAACTCCGAGACAAACACTTAAACCGAGTCTGTAATACTTCAAGTGTCGTATTCTTGATTTATTTACATATTGGAAGAGGATGGGGCCCATCTTCTAAAACCAGAATATGGGTAATGCACAACAGTTATCCCCAGTCCCTTCACAATATACGACATTGTGGTTGGCCCGTCCCGGACTTGAATCCCAGCAGACATATTGAATAGCTATTATCCTAGATGATAAACCCTGGGAATAGATATCTGGCGGGGGATTCTAAACCATATATGATAAGTGATACTTAATAAGAGCAGTATTAAATTGAGTTACACAGGATACATTTTGCTTGTTAAACAATTTCATAAATTGTGTACACAAATTTCAGACAATGAACATTGTCATTTTATGATTTGATGACAAACAGACATCATGTAGGGTACTGATTGACAGCCACATGACAAGAATGGCATTTATATATAAATGAGAGTTTGGTGACTGATCATTTCTTCTGAATAAGGAGGACTCTTTCAAATAGAGTCTATATTTCAGAGAGGGTGCTCCAGAAGAAAATAGAATGTGAATCTACTATCTAAACATTATTCTCTTTAGAGAATGTGTCTTCCTTCAGAAGAATTTTGACTTAGACTATTTTATCACCGATCGAAAAAATCTTTCTCCGAAGGAAAATCTCTGTCAAAATTTCGAATTCTTTTAGAAAGAGTGGAACCATTCTAGTTACTTCTATGCCTTCTGTCCTTAGCTTGTGCAGCATTGACAGATAGACAAGAAATTAAGTTGTTACTATTTCTTAGGTGAGATATTAGTGGTGTTAACAGAACTGTTTACCTGGGGTCAACAGAATTTAGTTAGTGATTACTTGTTTAATATTGTGCATGCTTTGCTGTATATTTGCAGATCCAAGGAGTGACAGGCTTATACGGATCAGATCAAACTGCATTTAATTCTTTTTTGGCTAGGCAAATAAAATATAAACAATAAGCATGGCCGAAGCTGCTAAATTCCGGGCCCAGATAATGGACATAGGTAAACAATGCGGTTTAGACGGTCCTGAGCTGGCTAAATATACCTGTGATAAATTCGACAGGAGAGAAAGACTCCAAAGCGATCTAGCCGTCAAAGAGAAACAAACTCAGGCTGAATTAGCTGAGAAGTAAAATAGACTTCAGGCTGATATAGCTGAAAAGGAGAAAGAACGCCAAGAAGCATACGAGTTGGAACAAAAGAAACTTCAGGCAGATAAAGATGAGAAAGAGAAAAGGCTTCAGGCTGAAATAGCCTTGAGAGAAGATGAAATCAGGGATAAGGAAAGAGAACGTCAACACCATCTGGAGTTGAAGAGAATGGAGAATGACTTGGAGATCCGAAGACTAGAGGGAGGAATTTCCCCCACCCCCTCAAACTCATTAGGTTTTCCAGTGGCAGAACAACATTCTAACGTCTCCTACCTTCATTCCGGAGCTATATCGTTTCCTCTAGAACCATTCAATGAACAGACGGACAGCATCGAGGCTTTTTTGTCTCGCTACGAATTGATGTGTGTCAGCTGTGGACTTGAAGAGGAAAGATGGGCAACAAAAATTGTCGCAAGCTTTAAGATCTACCGCATACGACGTGTTCTCTCGACTCACCCGTGAGGAACAGCAGGACTACGCGACACTTAAGAAGGCACTCTTGAGCCGATTTGAAGTGGACGGTGATTCTTACAAAGTTCGATTCAAAGCCGCAAGGAAAGAACCGGGCGAAAGCTATGCTCAACTAGTTGGAAGACTGAAATCTTATATCCAACGATGGGCAAGCCTAGGAAGGTTCGATGAAAGTTTCGAGGGACTACGTGAGATGATCATCATAGATCAACTAAAAGGCAAAATGTCGAATGTGATGAAAGCATTTTTAACACAAAACGGGGCGACCGACTAGAAAACATCATCATCCTGGCAAAGAGATTTGAAAAATCTCAGAAGGAAATCGGAGGCACTCCCCCTCAAGATAAAACTTCAAAGCCAAAGGAAGGTGATGGCAACTTAGCCACTAAGAAAAATGGGAAATCCAAACACCCCACTCAAAACACAGTCCACACAGCGCCGAAGGAAGAAAAGCCATTCTGCACGTTTTGTAAAGTCAGAGGTCACAAATTGAAGAATTAGTAGGATGAAGCCACCTCCACACACCGCTGCTTGTTTGGCCAGCCGAAGACAGAAAGGAGTGAATACTGATGAAACGTCAAATCAGACACCTCATAAAGACACATCATCTCATCTTCCGGTTGTAGAATCCATATTGCTGAATGGATTCAAAACGACCTGCCTCTACGATACCGGGCTATCGTATGACTGCGTTGTTTCATCATCCTTAGTTCACCCCGGAAAAGGTGACAGAGGAGATCGTCGAATTACAGGGACCCCTTAAGAGTTCTACAACTATGTCTCTTCCGGTGGCAAAGGTGAGCATAGCATCTCGTTATGTCACTGGGACAATCAAGGCTGCAGTCTTAGAAAATCCTATATATCCCGTAATTCTCGGCTGTAGATTTGTCTTTCTGGGAGAACCTGTTCAACCTGTGGTGATGTCGACAAAGACAACTGGATCCCAGACGAAAAGGACTCCAGAAACAACTACGCCAATCCCTCGAACGGAGGAACTGAAGATGGCACAAGAGGCCGATAGCACCTTGGATCCCTGGTTCAGGAAACTGCCGAAATCACATTTACCTCCACGTAAAGGTGATCTGTTTATGAAGTCAGCACTTCTCTACAGACGAGCAGGTAGAGCTGGACAAGAGGTCAATCAGCTTGTTGTACCAACTCAACATCGGGCCCAGATCCTAGAAATGGGCCATAGTTTACCATTTAGTGGGCATATGGGTATCAACGCTACTACACAGCGGATTGCGACTCACTTCTTTTGGCCAGGGATGAATTCAGACATACAACGGTTTGTAAAATCATGCCCACAGTGTCAGAAAGTATCACCACAACACCGGAAACCACCGGCAATGTTGGGTAATTTGCCTATTACTGGAATACCATTCGAGAAGGTAGCTGTAGACATTATCGGACCCCTCACCGCAATGAAGAGGCGAAATCGATTCATATTAACGCTTGTGGACACAACGACCATGTAGGCCGAAGCGTTTCCTATGCCCAGCTGTGACTCCAAATACGTCGCTGAAGCATTATTATGAATATTCACACGTCTAGGATTCCCACAAAGAATCTTGATGGACAACGGTTCACAGTTTCGTAGTAAACTAATGGAAGAGACATTCACACTTCTTCATTCGCGCCATATCTTTAGTTCACCATATTACCCTCAGTCAAACGGACTTGTGGAGCGGTGGAACGGGACATTGATCAGTATCCTGCGCAAAATTGCTCAGGAAAACACAGAGGATTGGGACTTGTATTTACCAGCAGCTTTATTCGCTTATAGGGAAGTACCGTATCACTCAACAGGTTTTGCTAGAGCCACATTGTTGTTTGGACGGCCGATCAAAGGACCACTCGAGGCGTTACTCCGAACCTGAACAGATGATCATACAGACGATACAGTCGTGATTGCATCTACGTATGTTGCCGAGTTGAAGAATCGTTTACAACACAGTTTGAAACAAGCGAATGTCAATCTACTTCAAGCCAGGCTAAGAATTGCTCGTTACTTCAACCGAAAGGCAAAAGATAGAGAACTTGAAGTTGGAGAGAAGGTGATGTTGCTGCTTCCAACCAGTCATTATAAGCTGCAAATAGGATGGAGATGACCTTATGTAGTGACGGAGAAGATCTCACGTACCAACTACAATATTTCTGTCAAAGGCAAGATGAAAGTATTTCACATAAACCTTTTGAAGAAATATAATGAAAGACTCTCAACCACCGAACCTGCACATCTGAAGGCCATGAGTGTGGCTGCTGAAGTCGAAGAAGGATCAACAATGGGAGTAAAGTACCCATACAAGCCAAAGAGACCTTTAAGGATGTGGAAATTAATCCCAAATTATCAAAGAATCAGCAAGAGCAGATTCGGGAACTTATGGTTATGTATGCAGATGTACTTACAGATAAGCCAGGAAGTACTGATTTGGAGGAATTTGACATGGAGTTAAATGACACAGTACCTGTGAGAGTCAAGACTTACCCAGTTCCTTATGCAAAGCAAAAGACTTTAAAGGAAGAAATACAACAGCTACTCACCGCAGGAATAATCTCACCATCTGAATCACCTTACAGTGCCATCGTCGTTTTATTGAGAAAGCTAAGTGGAGAACATAGATTGTGCATTCCAAGCAGAACCTCTGCCTGATCAGAATAAACTCTTCACAGCACTCAACCGAGCTAAGTACTTTACTAGGATTGATCTCAGCAAGGGATATTAACAGATTCCTGTAAAACCGGAGGTTAGACCATGGTTAGCTTTCAGCACGCCTGGATGACACTATGAGTTCAACGTACTTCCATTCGGATTACACGTAGCGTTTTTACACGTATGATGAGAAAATTATTTGACCCACTGCACCATCCAGACATTAGTCACTTCATGGATGACATACTGATCGCAACTGAAACATTTGTAAAGCATGTAGAAACACTGCATCTTTTGTCCAGGCGCCTCAGAGAAACTGGTTTGACGGCTAGACCAAAGAAGTGTCAAAAAGGATTCCAGGAATTGGACTTTCTAGGTCATATGATATCTCATGGACTGATAACTCCACAAGAGGGAAATGTGGATAAACTCCAGAGAGCACCTCGTCCGAAAACAAAGAAGGATGTGAGATCATTTGTATCCTTATGTGGATTCTATCAAAGATACATCAAAGACTTCAATACTCTGTCAGCACATTTAACGGATCTTACCAAAAAGGGAAACCCAGAGAAAGTCAATTGGTCTGCTGAATGTGAGAGAGCTTTCACAGCACTCAAACAAGCCTTAACCAATCATCCAGTTTTACATCTACCAGACCTCGACCAACCGTTCGTACTGCGTACCGACGCCAGTAACGTAGGAATTGGGGCAACGTTGTTGCAGAGGAAGGGAGATGAATCATCAGCGCTATTTCCTGTAGCTTATGGCAGCAGGAAATTGAATGCAGCAGAGAAAAGCGGGGTAGGGGTATCCCTATCAAAGGAGAAGTAAGGCGCCTCCTTCCCTCCGCTAGCCTACGGGACACCCTTGGGCAAGGTGGAGTACCCGTTTAGCCCCCCGATCAGGGTTACGTGAAGCCATGGGTGCAGGTGGTGGATGAAGATGGAGAGCAGCCGACAGATAGCTGTAGGTTATGGTCTCCACCTTCACGACGGTAGACAGAAGATCTCCTTTTTTGAGGAGACAATGGCTACGGTCACTGACGAGTATGGTCACTGCTGGGAAGGAAAGCAATGGCAAACTACCTTCTTTACACATGCCAAGAAAATCATGTTGTGTTCACTTATCGATAATCAGAGAAACGGCGTAAATGTGTGCTCCATAGGAGCAGCCTCGCCCGGTAGGGATAGTCATGCACACCAGGTGATTCCAGACCGTCAACAGGCTACTAGGTGCAAAAGATTAATATCATTGAAAGTAGGAATTTGGAATGTTAGAACAATGAATGCAGATGGAAAGTTGGAGGACATCAAAAAAGAAATGGAGAGAGAGAAGATTAACATATTAGGAATATCGGAAACGAGATGGAGAGGAGCAGGGATAAGGACAGGAGAGGATTGTAAGATTATTTACTCGGGGGGAGAAGAACAGCAAAGAGGTGTAGCCATTATATTAGATAAGCAAACATCAAATTCTGTCAAAGGACATTGGGCTGTGTCAGACAGAGTTCTATTAGTAAAATTAAACGGAAGACCTTTAAAAATAAATGTAATTCAAGTATATGCCCCAACAAGTGAAAGCAGTGAAGAAAGTATAGAGGAATTTTATAATGACATGGAGTCTGCTTTGAAGAACTGTAAAAAATCAGAAGTAAATATCATAGTGGGTGATTTCAACGCAAAAATAGGAAAGCAAAGCGATGGATGCAGTGTAGGCAACCATGGTTTGGGAGAGAGAAATGAAAGAGGTTACAGACTTGTAGAATGGGCAAAAGAACAAGAAATGGTTGTAGGAATCACCTGGTTTAAACAACATCTTAGAAGATTATGGACATGGAGGAGTCCAGACAGCAGGATTAAAAACCAGATAGATTACATCCTGATAAGCAAAAGGTTTCGAAATGCATTAACAGTTGTAAAAACAGTTCCAAATGCAGACTGTTACAGTGATCACAGATTAATTACTGGCACATTGAGGGTAAAGTTAAAGAAAGTCAAGTATACAGCAGGAAACCCTAAATATGACTTGTGCAAATTGAAAACTGACAAAGAAATACAAGATAATTTTAACATAGAAGTAAAGAACAAATTCGATTTATTTTCTTATCTAGAGATCCTATTTCAAGATGTAGATGATCAATGGGATATGCTGAAGAATTCAATCAGTTGTGCAGCAGAAAAAACTATTCCAAAAGTAAAGAAAGTAGGCCGTAAGACATGGATGACTGAAGAAATTTTACAACTAATGGAAACAAGAAGACAGAACAAAAATAATCCTGCCAAATATGAAGAAATTCACAGAAAAGTCAGAACCTTATGTAAGGAGGCTAAAGAAACATGGCTTGAGAAAAATTGCAGAGAAATTGAAAAACAACACAACAGTAAAGATGCGAAACTAATGCACAAAAGAATTCAGGAGATTACTAATCAAAGAACACGTACATCAGCAGGCTGCCTAAAGACAAAAGATGGAAGAGTCATAATAGAAAAAGATCAGATTTTACATGTATGGTAAGATTACGTGAAAAACCTTTATGACGATAACAGAGACGAACAATATATTGTTCAAGATAACAATGAAGGGCCAGCAATTTTGAAGATGGAGTTTCAGAATGCTCTTAATCATATGAAATCTGGCAAGACCCCCGGTCCAGACAGCGTCACAACAGAAATGATTAATGCTTTAGAAGAATATGGAATAGATAAAGTTACCAGTCTGCTTAATACAATATATGATACTGGAAATATACCTCATGAGTTATGTAATTCTGTATTTATTGCAATCTCAAAGAAACCAGGAGCCTTGGAATGTGATCAACATCGAACAATTAGTATAATAAGTCACATCACGAAGGTTTTGCTAAGAATTATCATGCAAAGAGTTAGGATGAAAATACAACCTGAAATAGGAGAAGAACAATGTGGGTTTGTAGTAGGCAAGGGTACAGTAAATGCTGTGTATATACTGAGAACCGTAATCGAACGTTCTATAGAAGTAAACAAAGATCTACACCTTTGCTTTATTGACTACACAAAGGCTTTTGATAAAGTGAGACATGTCAACATGATAAGGATGCTTGAAGATCTACAAATTGATGGGAAAGACCTTAGACTTGTAAAAAACATATATTGGAAACAACAAGCTGCCATAAGAGTTGATAATGAAGTAAGCCAATATCAGCCTATTAAGAGAGGTGTGAGACAGGGATGTGTAATGTCTCCAGATCTGTTTTCCCTGTACAGTGAAAATATTTTCAGAAATATTGAAAATATGGAAGGAATCAACATTGGGGGACGATGCATCAATAACATTAGATATGCAGATGATACAGTCTTGATTGCAGACAATGAACAGGACCTGCAAAATTTAGTAGATGCGGTTGTTACACACAGTGAACAACAAGGGTTAGAATTAAATTGTAAAAAGACACAGATTATGGTCGTCACTAGGAAGAACGAAATACCACAGTGTAATATACAAGTAAATGGAATATTCTTCAACAAGTGAATAGGTACAATTATCTCGGAACAGTAATAACATCTGATGGGAGATGCCTTGAAGAGATTAGAACAAGAATCGCCATGGCAAAAGTAGCCTTTAGCAAGATGAAAAACATACTGACCAATAAAAAGATGTCAATTGAAACGAGAAAAAGAGTGTTGAGATGCTACATAGAACCTGTACTTTTATATGGATGTGAAGCTTGGACAATGAGCAGCCAGGCTGAAAAACATCTGATGGCTGTAGAAATGTGGTTTCTGAGGAAAATGCAAAGAATACCATGGACAGCCAGAAAGACCAATGAACAAGTCCTTCAAGAAACAAATGATGATCGTAAACTGATCAGAAACATTAGACGTAGACAGTCACAATTTTTTGGGCATGTTATGAGAAGAAATGATTTGGAGAACTTGGTTACAACTGGTAAGATCGAGGGGAACAGACCAAGGGGTAGACCTAGAAACAAGTATCTGGATGGCTTGGTCTTGTGGCATGGTCGAGACAGAAACACGGAACTGATCCACGACTCTGGTGATCGAGTGAGATGGCAGAACATGACCGCCCACGATTACCGGCATGGCACATGATGGATGGACGGAGAGAAAAATTATAGTGTTATAGAGAGAGACAGAGAGTGTCTTGCGCTCGTATGGAGTGTACAGAAGTTTCAGGCATACCTATATGGAAAACACTTCACCGTACAGTGTGATCATCAACCACTCATGTTTCTCGCAGCATCCAAAAATTTGAATGTAAGACTGATGAGGTGGCCACTACTTCTACAACCATACTCGTTCCAGATAGAATATGTCCCTTTAAAGATGAATGTGGGAGCAGACTTCCTAAGTCGACACCCAGTGTCTGATGAAACATGTCAATCAGATCCGGAAGAGAATACGTTGGATTAAATCATATAGGAAATGTTTGACAACTGTAAATGCTGGAAACTTAGTTCCATACCCTAGAACAATCTGGAGTGGGGCTATGTGACATAATCACCAACCATCATTTTACAGTGCGTCAACATTTTGACACCACAACAGAGAACGACATACAATTGACCGCACGATTGAGAATCGAACACCAACTTGACACTCGAGATGGACAGATGTCGGCTATTAATAGAAGGTACAGCGTCTTCAACTAGGAAGATTAGTGGAAGGAGCGGGTCACGTGATATAACTTTGACCTGCGAAAGCATTCATTTCTTCTAAACCGCGCACTTCTCAATCTTCAGCCCTTACGGACAGTCAGAGAGCCTTTGTGACCTGTCCTTTACATGAAAAAACGGCAGTTGGATCCAAAACCCGAGGTAAGCTTGTGAATCCTCAGATCAAATGTGATACCCAGATGTGTACAGCAGAGGTATCCAGTGTTTGTGCGTCACAATAAAATGCATTACTTATAAAATAAATCTCTGAAGTGTAAAATTGTCGACTGCAACCTTCTAGCTACACCGAGCCTTTCCCTGGCAAAATTAACAATCTCACACTTTCTCAAAATTGCAAACTCTGAAGTTATTCACTACATCTGTTAGCTTTACTATGTGCATACTACAATAATCTATCCCAAAAAACTGTACGAGGTGAGAATTTCAAACGCACTTTGATGCATTTCATCAAAACTGTTTTAAAATGCTCTCTGCAAACACAAGCCAGTTTGTGCACACGAACCGCAGCCTCGCTTAAAAACGAACTTATTTCTGTCTATTCGCAATCTAAGGAGCTGAGAGAAGGATTATATCTTTCCTTTCCTCTTTAAGAACTGAAATAATAGGGTTTGATGGAAAGTAATTGTATTTATGTGTCAGATTGTCACTCAGACAAAGCACTTATTAAATGCATTGCTTTTAAAAGGTTACGCTTCACAGACGCCATTTGTGACAGATGGCCTAGTTAATCTGTCAAAAGATAAACAAAACCTCGGTCTATTGCCCACTGTTGATCGCCACCAGAAGGGACATGATGTGCACCGTAACAGAAGAAGAAGAATAAATTAATATGAAGAAGAAGAGAGGTGGATTAGGAGAGGTACTTTATGTAACAACCTCTTACTAATGTATTGTTGTCATGATCTTGTATGTATTACATTATGTAACAAATACACATCAGAACTTCTGTATGTTGGACATGAATAACAATAAAACACTTGATGAGTTAAAACTCATATTAACTGATGGAGATGGGGGGACAAGTGATACAAGCTATGAGAACCCCAGCCAACAGAAGTTAACTCAGCACATTACATGACACAACACTCCACACAACAACAGCAGGTAAAAAGGAAATGATTTATAAGAAGAAGAAGACAAATAGTTAATTTGGAAGGTACAGATAAACATTTATATACACAATGCATAACCCAATGCGTTGATGAAGATGTTTAATTGTATGTCATTTATAAAAATGCATCTTATCCTTGTCTTGGTCTTGTACTTTCAGCTTGACTGGAATGCTAAAAGGAACAACACATCATCACTCTCATCTCTGTCTTATTGTACATTTCTCAATGAACCACAGGTACTCTGAGAAAATGCATGCAGCAGGTACCAGATGATAGCAGGTGCATCCAGTGTAATAATCTCTGACCCCACACAAATTAACACAACACCACTTCTTCTGATCTTGTCCTTCCTGTTATGTTGTGTTCACACTTAATAACATGCTGGAAAAATTACATTGGTAGGACTATACATGCCTCTGTGAATTTTACAAAGTGATGTTCTTGGTGGCAACCTTACCAGAAGAGGGAGGCAGATAGAGAAAAGATGACCCACACACATGAGATGGAAGATAACCTCAGGCCTTGAGCAGAGCAAGGGCAGCCTTCAGGGTAGCTTCACTGGCAAGTACTGAAGCGGGATCCATCAGCCCATGGACCCACGCTTAACCCATATCTACCACTCAGAGGTGACCTTTCTCAATGCCAACAAACACAAACCCTCTCAGACACAATGATTTGTATAAATCATTTGAACCTCATGCACAATATGATGTAGCACATTTCACTATTTAGATGAAGATTTACAACACTTAGGATCATCATATTGATTATTGTTTATTAATTGATTGTCTGTAATTGGTACTGATGTGCATTTTCCCATTTGAAAACATGACATGATGAACATTTGCCAAAAAAATGAGAGATGTACCAAAAATGCCAAAAGAAACAGGCCAGTCAATAAATGACATGAACAGTAACTGAATCTTACATTAATGTGTCAGTTCAACCTATCGGTTATTTACCTGTTTATTTGTGTAAACAAGATGTCAATGTCTACCAGTATTTGTTAATTAATTTAAATAGCAAAACTAGGTAACACAAAAGAATGAATAAAGGGAAATATCTATTAAATGTTCTAGACCCATGCTACATTTCATCTGATTCAAACTGAGGAAGTCTTTCAGACATTTCACAGAATATCACGGGGGTTCGAGAGATTTTAGAATCCTGGTGAAGGGGTAGAGTCAAATCTAGTGTTCAGTGTTCTCCTAAAGAGGACCATTAACTCCTAGACAAACACTTAAACCGAGTCTGTAATAGATCAAGAGTCGTATTCTTTATTTATTTACATACTGGAAGAGGATGGGGCCCATCGTCTAAAACCAGAATATGGGTAATGCACAACAGTGATCCCCAGTCCCTTCAGAATATACGACACATACATACATACATACATACATACATACATACATACATACATACATACATACATACATACATACATACATACATACATACATACACACACATACACACATACACACACACACACATACATACATACATACATACATACATACATACATACATACATACATACATACACACATACACACATACATACATACATACATACATACATACATACATACATACATACATACATACATACATACATACATACATACATACATATATGCATACATACATACATACATACATACATGCATACATGCATACATACATACATACATACATACATACATACATACATACATACATACATACATACATACATACATACATACATACATACATACATACATACATACATACATACATACATACATACATACATACATACATACATACATACATACATACATACATACATACATACATACATACATACATACATACATACATACATACATACATACATACATACATACATACATACATACATACATACATAAGGCAGGCAGTCAGACAGTCAGGCAAGCAGGCAGGCAGGCGGATAGACAGACAGACATAAAGACAGACAGACAGACAGACAGACAGACAGTGGAAAACTAACAAACGGACAGAAGATAGCCGGACATTTATTCATGTTAAAGCCATTGATATATATATATTTATATATATATATATATATATATATATATATATATATATATATATATATATATATATATATATATATATATATATATATAGAGAGAGAGAGAGAGAGAGAGAGCATAATATGATTATGTAAAATAAAACTAACATGTATTTCTTGGTCGAGAAAGAGAGATCGAGAGAGAGATAGACAGAGAGAGAGAGAGAGAGAGAGAGAGAGAGAGAGAGAGAGAGAGAGAGAGAGAGAGAGAGAGAGAGAGAGAGAGAGAGAGAGAGTACGTTTTGATCGCAGTATTACTCCTAAGCAAAAACAAAATAGGGCTAAATAGATAATCATAATTGTAAATAAAAACGCACACAGATATAAACTGATTAACAGCCGACATTGCTTGAGAAGATTATTCGAGACATGTTTGTGTACTCTAAATAACTTGTTTTCCATTTTAATTCTACAGAAGAAGTGGGTACGTGTGTATTTTTATTATATGTCTTTATATTAACGTAGTGTTTGATTGGGGTTTTGAGTGTAAAAATCGATTTCATTGCTGCGGAACACATAATATTTCAGTTTGTTTCAAAAATTTATCGTAATCGTAGAGGCCAGCAAGGTCAAAAGGATAACCGCGCTTGCACTTAAACTTTCGGTGTTCATACGCTGGGTTAGAAGGTTCGATTCCTGCACCGTTCATTTGACTAACATGTTTAATTATCGTATTTGACATGAGAACTTGGAGGGCTAAAGCTGGCAACAAAAAGGTGAGTGACGTATCTAGTGGCTATGGCCAAGGTTATACGAATTGGAGAGGTGACAGATTAATAACAATGATTGTTTAGGTGGGTGTTAGTGAATGCATGGGTGGGTGGTGATGTGGGGATGAATATATATGGGTGGGTGGGTGATGGTTTGTCTGTGTAGGTGGACGTGGGTGGTTGGGGGATGGCCAGAGTAGATGTGTTTTTTGGCGTCAGTGGGGAGTTGGAGTGTGGGTGGGTGGGTGGGTGGGTGGGTGTGTGTGTGTGTGTAGGCGTGTGTGTGTAAGCGAGTGTAAATGTGAATGAAAAGAGAGTTAAACGTATGTGTGTCTGTGTGTTGTGGGTGTGGTAGGTGTGTCTGTGTGGGTGTGTTGGTGTGTGGGTTTGTGGTTGCGTGTGATTGTGTGGCTGTTTGGGTGGGTGTGTGAGAGAGATATATTTAATGAGAGATTGAGTGAGTGTATGTGTGTGTGTGCGTGTGTGTGTATGTGTGTGTGGATGGGTGTGTGTGATTGAGAGAGAGAGAGAGAGAGAGAGAGAGAGAGAGAGAGAGAGAGAGAGAGAGAGAGAGAGAGAGAGAGATAGTTAGTTAGTTAGTCGACAGATCATCCTCGTTGCACATCCAACCATTCAGTCCATAAGTGCTCGGATCCCCTCCTCAGCAAATCCCGCAGCGTGTAGCGGCTAACGACGCCAGTTCTGTGTTGGTTTATCAATCTTCTTTGGCTTCCTCCGTAGTGTTCTTGTTTGGCCACCCCTCTTTTAATTTGCTGCTCTCGCAGTCTGGCCATTATTTTCACAGTCATCACTTGGTTCTCGCAAAAGTGTCACTTCTCGTAGAGCATTCAGAATGTCAACCTCGTCCATGGCGCGTCCGCCCTCCACAGTAGCCTCACCTGCGAGTTTGTCTGCCCGCTCATTTCCTTGTACTCCCGCATGCCCTGGCACGAAGATGATGAAACTAATCTTTGCCAGCCGAGACCGCTTCAGAGGCAGTAACCATTCTCTTCGGATCGACCCCTCCTCTATCCTCTTGATCATGTTCATTGAGTCGCTAAGGAAACAAGCCCTAGTGAATGCCTGTGTCTCGAGCCATGTTATTGCTTTACTTACTGTCATGACTTCCATGGTCAGGCTACTTGTGGTTTCAGTGAAAGCACCAGAGTCCTCCTTCACAATTCTCCCTCCGGCCCGAGCTGTAAAGGCCCATGAGCTTCTCACATGTCGGACGACCGACCCATCTGTGTAGATTACCGCGTCACCGTCTAGCGAATTCTCGAAAATCAACGCTTGTACTTCAGCCTCAACAGCAGCCGGATTTTCTTGTCTGCATTTTCTATCTAGTTGGATGCAAATTGAAAAGGATGTGCAGAAGTCTGTTGGCACTTGCATCCACTCCTCGCCAGGTTCTAAGTCCTCAAGTGAACACACCTGTTGAAGAATGTCTTCGGCTTGACCCATCCACGACCGTCCACTTTTTTAACCTGCTGCCCTTCACCTTCCTAATTTCACTATGCAGTGGATGTTGTGTGTTTGCGTTAACTCTGAGGTAGGCGCGTGCCCTGCAAACTTGCATTCTCTCTTCAATGGTTGGAAATTCAAGAAGGTAGCGCATCGCCCGAGAGAGAGAGAGAGAGAGAGAGAGAGAGAGAGAGAGAGAGAGAGAGAGAGAGAGAGAGAGAGAGAGAGAATAAAAGAGAGTGAGTGAGAGTGAGTGAGTCAGAGAGTTCGTGAGTGAGAGTGACTGAGTGAGTGTGAGAGAGTGAGAGATTGAGTGATAGAGTGAGTGTGTCTCTGGAGTGTGAGGGTGAGGGAGAGTAAGAGAGTGAGCAAGAGAATGACAGAGTGAGTGTGAGTGAGAGAGAATGAGTACGAGAGAGAGATGCAGTGAGACAGTGAGAGAGTGAGTGAGTTAGTGTGTGGGTATGTGTGTGCGTGCTCGGGTGTGTGTGTGTGTAAGGAAAGAAATGAGATTATACATAACCATATACACTGTTATTCTATATATTTTGTGTATTTTCATCTGTTATATGTTTATTTTTTTTTTAATGCTACTTGATTTCACCATGTACAGTATGAAATTAATGCATTGCTTTATCAGTTTGGCTAACGATATCCTTATTGAAATGCATTAATATATTATAAGGCGTGCAATGTGTATGTGTGGCATATTTCCCAATTTGTGTGTGGATGCTTATGACATTTGTCAATGTATGTATGTGAAAGTATTTGAGTCTGTATATATTGACTTGAGTGTCTGTGTGAAGAGGAATGGGGATGCGGGAGTGATTTCATATTTAATTGAAAATATATGTGCATGAGAGAATGAGAAAGAGCGGCCATGATTTCATGAATGATTTAGTGATTGTGATTGTGAGTGGGTATATGTGTGAGTATGTGTCAAAGACTCGACCGCATCCCCTCCGCCAGGAAGAGCAGTCAATCTTGAAGAGGCCAGGAGGTGATACGGTGCCCGAGGCAAGGGCAGGGGAGATGAGGTAATGGGAGATGGTTAACCATTCCCTCATGAGACACGCAGGCGTTGTTCAGAGAGTTAGCACTCTAATCACGATAGCATCACGCCTCGTGGTAGCCACGGAGAAGTTGAGTATCCACTCAACATACCACGTCTGCGATTAGCGTGCCATGTGAGGCAACACGCACCAAGGTCAAGGTCGATCCGCGTGGTGTGTGACCACGGGATGAAAGAACGGCAGACGGGAGGACAGGACTTGTAGTGTGCACCTCGTTAGAGTAGCGATAGGGGTTTTGTGTTTAACTAAAGAGATAGAGAGTTAGCATAGGCGTTAGCAACTAGTGATAGATAATTTCTGTGGCTTTATGTTGTGTGTTTACTAGCGACTGTTACCTGCTTGTAGCGAGCCAACGGCAATAAAATGTACCATTTATTTTCCTCGCACACGACTTGCAAGTTTCTTGTATGGTGTGGGAGAAGTATCCGATAATGCCTGTCAGATGAGTTGTTGACAGGCAAGGATAATTGTGGTGTCAGAAGTGGTGCTTGGACGAAAGAGCCAAGCTAATACCCACAGCTAAGGATAATTGTGGTGTCAGAAGTGAAGCTTGAACGAAAGTTCAAGCTAATCCACTCATCCACGGCTCTGGACTAGGATCTAATTTTTGTCAGTGACGGTAATCTGTGCAGACGAGAGCAATTTGCGAGCTAGAAATGTGCCTATCGTGACGAATTAGATTGTTTAATTGTGCGTATGAAATGTTTATTTAGAGAAATCATGTATTCTTCAAAGCTGTAAGTAGTAATATTCTTATCTTCTCATATTTATTTATGTATTTACCAATTCATGTATTTATAAGCACCAAACATGATTCATGGCGGAGCGATACACAGCCAGCCGACATTATTGATTTTTGAAAACTAAAAATAGCGCTGCGCTTCTGACGTAGAACGATTGACAAACAGTTGTCCTAGGTCATTAGCATACAGCAATCGGGTGTTTACAAAATCGCCAAGCGGCTGCTCGCCTGAATCTGTACTATATATTATTTATTATTTGTTTATTTGAATTGCTAAATGAATATATTTATTTATTTAAACATTATTATGTTATTTTTATTTATTTAAAAGCAGTTATTCATATTTTTGGTCCTACTTTCTCTTTGTTTACTGTCACGATGGAACTATTTTTGACCATGCAGATCAAACTTGAGCTGCACAACACTTACAGAAATTAACTAGGTTAGTAACGAAAGGCAAATACTGTTAGAACCAAGACAGGACATTGACATTAAATTTAATTAATACATGTTCTAGTTGTTCGTGAGTCTGTCATTGTCAAAGTCATTGTCCTTAGTTGTCGGGTAAATCATATCGTGCAGTAGTATTAAGCACTGCTGCCCTGCATATCAGAGGGCGAACAACAGCGTATACCGGTGTACCAAATAAAGTGTTCTGATTCCGAAACGTGCCTCTATCCCAAAGTACCAAACAAGGTGATCCGCGTCAACGGAGCTCCGTTCCCTGATTCTCGGGAACATTAAGTTGAGTATACCTATATTTTTGGCATGCATTGTGATTAATAGTGCATCTCTTTTTCAGCTTGTGATACACTAGCATATTTTTGTGCTCTGATTTTCCAACATAGAAATTTTGTTCAGCATATAAACTGAAAATACAATCCACAGTCCTCAACGAGGAACAAATATAGAACATCATAGATAAATATTTGAATAAACAAATCATTGTAAGTCAACGCTAGCTAATTACTTAACAGCATGGCTACTTTATCAGATTTTATAAAAGCAGGTAAAGAATTACAATATACAGGAAAAGACTTAGAAGAATATGCTGATAAGAAATTTAAAGAAGCGGAGACAAGAAAAGAAAATGTAGAAAGAGACGAACGCGCACGAGAAAGACAACACCAAAAGGAGTTTGCAGAACTAGCTGAGATAACAAAACAAAAACAGCTAGAAGATGACAAACAGATTAAACAACAACAGTTACAACAGGAGAAGGAATTAAAACAGAAGCAATTAGATCAAGAAAAAGAATTAAAACAAAAGGAATTAGATCTAAAACAAAGAGAAATAGATGAAATGGCTAGAGTCAAGGAAAAGCAAATACAAGTTGAATCAGAGACACAGTTGAAGATGAAAGGTATGGATGTAGACTCACACGCAGAAATCTCTGCCACTAAATTAAGAAGTCAACAAGAGGAAAATAAGTTCAACAAATACAAAAATATTATCAAACCATATTGCAAAGAAGATTCCATATCAGCCTGGACAGAGAATGTAGAGTATCAATTTAAATATCACCAAGTTCCATTAGAGATGTGGGCTACGATTTATATGAAGAATCTGAGTGGAGAGCCCCTTAAAGTAATAGAATCTATACCAACTGAGCTTAGATCTAGCTATCAATACATCCATGATAGGATTATGCAGCACTTTTTACTTGATGCCCCTGGGTATCAGGTTCAGTTCTCAAATTTAAAACCTTAACCTAGTGAAACGTTTATTGATTATGTTTCAAATGTGCAGAGTGTACTAAACAGGTGGCTTAAAGCAGCTAACATAGGAAAAGACTTTGATAGATTAAAAAACTTAATAGCTATGGATAAGGTTATATCCACTATACCTTCTCCTTTTGCTAAATTTTTGCAGCAGTCAGACATTGAGAACATCGAGCAGTTTGAGGAAAAAGGCTCAGCATATTTTTCTTCCAACAGAGATATTTTTAAGACCTCAAATGACTCTGAAATAGTTTCCTTTATGAAAGACCAACCAAAAAACTATCAGAGTAACAGAAAACCCTTTCAGAAACATGACAACAAAGATAGGAAAGTGTCAAAATGTATTTACTGTCAACTTTTGCATGACACTTATTCTATGTGTGACAAATCGCCTAAATATCCGGCGCATCTGGAAAATGTTATTAAGAAGCAACAAAATAAAAGATCTGCATACAGGCGTGCAATCAAATGTTTTTTTTGTTCCAGCTATGACCATTATTCAAATAAGTGCCTGGGCCGCCAACGTATGAAAGCTAACAATGCTATTTTGCTTGATACATCTTCTGATAGTGGTAGTGAGACTGAGTGTGAAGTTGAAAATGTATTACCTTTCAGGGACGCCGAAGATGTGTGTTGTGTAAACGATGTGTTAAGCTTTGACAATTGTGAACGATGTCACCAATTTCATGCAGACGCAAAATTAGAATGTGGACATACAGTACCATGCTCATCCGAGAGTGTGAATGCAGCACTAGCCCCCAGAGGCAATTTGGTGTTCCACAATGCAATGGTCAATCATAGACCATGCCAATGTTTGCTGGACAGCGGCAGCACCCTTATTGGTCTTAGAAAGGACCTAGTGAGTCCAAGTGATTATACAGGCGACTCTGTCAAATGCCGAACCTTTTCGGGTAACATTGAAACTTACCCTTTGGCCAAAGCCCGTATTAACACTCCTTTCCTTTCTGGCACCTTTACTTGTGCAATACTTGACAACCCTTGTACTGATTTGATTTTGGGTTGCTTACCCCAACTGAAACAATGTACTAGAGATGAAATAGTTGCATGGGAGAAATTGAATGCAGCTAATGCAACAACAAGAGCAGACAGTGTGAAACATCAAGACACACTACAAGATGAGAGACTACTGTTGCTTTCTCCAACTAGCACAGATGATACCAACAGACAGAAATGTATGGAACAGCAGAAAGCTGACCCTAGTGTGTCTCCATATTTAAAATTAATGAAAGAAAGATCTAAAGTGACCAAAAATGCCTCATGGTTCCTTAAACCTAACAATGGCTTTCTTACGAAATATTTGACATCTGAGAACCATGAGAATCTGCAAACGGTGCAACCTGTACAACACCGCTTAACTGTGCAAAAACCGGCACGGGAGTCACCGCTTGCAGGTCACCTGGCATACGACAAAGCCAGGACTAGATTCCAGGCTCATATACATTGGCCAGAGTTTTGGAATGATATAAAATTATTTTGTCGTAATGTATTTTCTTGTAATGTTTGTCAACAATTAGTACATAAGTTTAAGGGTAGACATCCTACAGCTGAAGTACTACCGTCTACTCTGGCTTCTAGACCTATGAGAGGGAGGGTCAAATGTACCAATACACAAACAAGGGTGCTTGAACAATCGATGGTAAACAAGATCAAAACATGCTTCGGTTATTTCCAGACAAGCAAAATGGCAAGGACCATTCAAGGTGGTACGTAAGATTTCAAATGGTGACTATGAAATATCGATAAACGGACACTTAAAGATATTCCATGTCAACAGGTTGAAACTTTACTGTTCACGACGAGAGACAGGAGTAGAGACAGACAAACATAGTGCATCCACACCTAGTGATCAGACGACAGACATACACAACGCAACTACACTGGTTAGCGAGACGGGCAAATCCGACAATGGACATACATTTAGTGAACTTACAGGATACGCATGAATATATCAGAAGACTGATGACTGGACAACACACTTACTGAAATTAAGACATGTCTTTCATAGGTTGCGACTCTTCGGTCTCACTGTCAAACCGAGCAAAGTTGAGTTAGGCCTAAAAGAAATTCATTTTTGGGTCATGTCATTTCAAAGGGTCGATTTAAGACTGACAACAGAATCAGTACAAAAAGTATGAAGCTGACCATGCCTATCAGGAAAAAGCAGGTCATAAGCCTTTTGAGATTAGTAAATTATTTAGAAATTACAAGTCTATATTCCAATGTTTTAACAGTATTTGTAAAATGAAATGTTAAAGATGCATTATTAATTTCTGCATTGTCAAAATTGAAGATCCTTTTTTGTAATGTTCCAATCCTCCGCTTGCCTAATCCTAGGCTCGTTTATTATCTTAGGTCATATGCCAGCAGAATCTCCATCACTGCAGTACTAGGCCAATTTTATGATGGCATCTTCCATCCGATTTGCCAGGTGAGCCGTAAGATCACACCTGCTGAGTCCAGATATTCCATATCAGAGTTGCAAGCCCTAAGCGTTATCTATGCGGTGAGAAAGCTCCATCGAGTTCTGGCGAATGTTCACTGCATTGTCCCGACGGACAACTCCCGAGTCACGGTCATACAAAGTGGTATGCATCAGAATGACCGTATATACAGGTGGTCGCTAATTTTACCATCTGAGGTAGAAATACCTGAAATTCCACATAGAAGTGTAGAGTGATAGTTAGTACATGAATACATTATATTATCCTATGTAAAATAGGTTACATATACATCGACATTATGTGCTTAATCATGTACCAAGAACAGTGAACTATCATGTGTCCGTAGACATCAAGTGAAGAACTGGGCTCCAAAAACGTAGATATCACCGTGTGAATTGGGACAGCTCATTACCTACTAAGCTCCATTCCGGTGTATCAGTGGTGTTAAGCACAGAAAACAGTGTCAGAACAATACATAATTACAGACACGAAGATACTGATCTGCGACACCAGCGAACTCTACACGTGCACTACCGATAGAACACTAGTATGACTGTGCAATGTATTCCAGATACCCAGGCAAAGTGTGTATATATATATTATGCCTATAAAACCAATGTACAATCATGAAGGCAACAACTAACCTGAGGTAGCTGAATACCATGTATATAAACTTATTGTGATATGTAATATAATATTTTAAGATAGTGATAAAGTAGATGTAGGTTAGGAAATATAATAGTTCTCATTTATTTTAATAGTGCAGTTAGTACAGTAATTAACCCATTGACTTAGCTTAAAATTAAATTAGAATATTAATTTAGACATAAAAATAGCTAATTATAAACTAAATTAAAAGTGTGATAGGAATAGCACCATTTAGGTGGTTATATTTCACTTAGCTTCATTTCAGTTCAGTTCATTCCACCTTAATGAAACCATACCATCTATCAAACATTACCAGTTATTATTATCATCATTTTACATCATAAGAGGATAAATAGATTAGATAAGTGAACATACATTATTTACACCATTTAAATTAAGAATATCACTCATATAATTTCTTTGTGCATTTCAAAACAGTATTTATAATAGGGTTAGAAAAGTACATAATTGGTGTTCATTTTATCCATGTAATTAAGGTACATAACTCACGTCACATTAATTACATTTAAATAGTTAGATTACATCCCTTAGATTAGATAAACATAAGAATTAATATAAGTATATCATACAATTAACATGACAAAATTTAGTTAACACATTAAATACTTATTGATAGAATTAGTATTAGTATGTTAGAATGTAGAGTTTTATGTTAGTGTAATATAGCGGATGATGAGACCAAGGGGACAAACCATCAACCCTTTCTCGTCCATGTAAATATATTGTAAATACATGACTCGTGCAGCGACTTTCGCAGAGTCATTGGGCTCAACTATCTCAAACTGAGCCAAACCTGTACAGTCTCACTCCAAGGTTTTTAAATAATCGGAAGGATTAGTGTAGGAGGATAAAAGATGTGTGACAGAATTAAGGGTGAAAGAAGTGTGACAGAAGTGTGAAAGTGAGAGCGAATGGAAAATAGACGGGAGAGAGTGAGATCAGTCGGCGGATTCTTCTGCTGCCTGGCGCGACTTTTAATATTTTTCTGTGTTAATGTTGGTTTTCGTTAGTGAGAATGTGTTAGTGTGAATGTGGGTCTGTAAGATAGTTTAGAACTTAGATTAATGTATTTTGGGTTTCATAACAAGGGAATGTAGTCACTAATTAGTGTTATACACCTGTTTGTGGCCACATTTAACCAAATTATGACACTTAAAAAACTAACATACATACACATAGGAGATAGAAACATAGGGTAGAAGTTAGATTATGAGATTAATTACATCCAAACACACAAACAACCAGAAAAACAAACATATAAATTACATACACTGTTTCTAGATCAAAGGGAGATAACTTCGGGTCAGGGGACATAATAGACAACGAAAAACTAACTTAACAGTGAAATAGGACTTTACACGCGGAAGCGAAGTAGGTAAAGCCTGGCGCACTCACTCTTGTATAATGGTTGTTAAATATTATATGGGGGACATGAAGCAATTCATGTGTTGACCCTAAGAAAGTCAACTTTGAATGGGTAGTAAGTTAATTTACTATGTGAGGGCAGGTCTTATAAGACAACGGTCAGGTTCAGACATACCTCTAATAAATATAATATAGCATGTGAGAAGAGGGCTCACGCCAACCAGTCAAGTTTGTGGCGATTGCCAGTAGCCAAGTAAAGTTTTGCTACACTGTGACAATAATCAGTAAAAGTCTATTAGAGTGCCCAAAGCCAGGTTATCTAGAGTCTTTGACAAAAAAATTAAAGACATTAATTTTTTTTAGAAACCTCTTGCGTCACAACCAATGAGTGAAAGTTGATGACGCAACACAGGAGGGGTGGGTGTGTGTCAAAGACTCGACCGCATCCCCTCCGCCAGGAAGAGCAGTCAATCTTGAAGAGGCCAGGAGGTGATACGGTGCCCGAGGCAAGGGCAGGGGAGATGAGGTAATGGGAGATGGTTAACCATTCCCTCATGTGAAACGCAGGCGTTGTTCAGAGAGTTAGCACTCTAATCACGATAGCATCACGCCTCGTGGTAGCCACGGAGAAGTTGAGTATCCACTCAACATACCACGTCTGCGATTAGCGTGCCATGTGTGGCAACACGCACCAAGGTCAAGGTCGATCCGCGTGGTGTGTGACCACGGGATGAAAGAACGGCAGACGGGAGGACAGGACTTGTAGTGTGCACCTCGTTAGAGTAGCGATAGGGGTTTTGTGTTTAACTAAAGAGATAGAGAGTTAGAATAGGCGTTAGCAACTAGTGATAGATAATTTCTGTGGCTTTATGTTGTGTGTTTACTAGCGACTGTTACCTGCTTGTAGCGAGCCAACGGCAATAAAATGTACCATTTATTTTCCTCGCACACGACTTGCAAGTTTCTTGTATGGTGTGGGAGAAGTATCCGATAATGCCTGTCAGATGAGTTGTTGACAGTATGTAAAGCAGTTTGTGTGGATGCGCGACTGCGTGGCTGTGCGACAGTGCGAGTATATGTGTATTTTCGTGTGTGAAAGTATGTATGTGTTGATTGTCTGTGTATGGGGAGGGGTGTACGTGTGTGCCCTGATGTATGTATAAATGGCAGGTACAACATCGACATTGCAGCCTTGAGCGAGACACGACTTGCAGAAGGCCATATCTGTGAAATAGGTGCCGGCTACACATTTTTTCTGAAGTGGAAGGAAAAGCGAGGAAAGACGCCAATCTGGTGTGGGATTTGCCATTAAGTCGGCCCTGGTTGGCAAATTAGCTGGATTTCCAAAGGCCATAAACGACAGGCTCATGACCATTAAGTTGCCCCTGCTGAATGGAAGGAAGCATGCAACCATTGTGAGTGTCTACGCACCAACTATGACCAACGAAGATGATGTCAAGAACAAGTTCTATGAGGATCTGCACAATGTATTAACATCTGTTCCCAAAGGAGACAAACTTATACTCCTTGGGGATTTCAATTCCAGAGTAGGCACGGACACCACCTCTTGGAGTGGCATTATTGGAAAGCATGGAGTCGGAAATTGTAACAGCAATGGACTCCTCCTTCTTCAGACATGTGCCGAACATGATCTCCTGATTACGAACACAATTTTCCGTCTCCCCATGAGAAATAGGACATCGTGGATGCACCCTCGCTCGAAACACTGGCACCTCATTGACTATGTCATCGTCAGGAGAAGTGACAGACAAGACGTTCGAGTGACAAAATCCATGTGTGGTGCCGAATGTTGGACATACCATCGTCTCATTGTCTCGAAAATAAACATTCACATCAGGCCACCACGGCGTCCTCATGGGGTGAAAATGCAAAAAAGCGAAATGTCACCCTCCTAAACAGCAAGAAAATGCAGCAGTCGTTTGACAATATGCTGGAAAACCGCCTAAAGCCCAATGCTGCAGCTAAACAGGATACAGAAACAGAATGGAGAGCCCTAAAGGACATAATTTACAACATTTGAATGACCCGAAGTCAACATAAAAAAAAGATGCCATCAAGAACATTCAGAGGGTAGTGCAGCAGAAACTTCGGCACATGCGGGACTCCTGGCTGAGCAGCAAAGCTGATGAAATTCATGGCTTTGCTGACAGACATGACATGAAAAACTTCTACGACTCACTAAAAGCGGTCTATGGTCCTACATCACCAGGCATAGTTCCCCTCATCAGTGCAGATGGGGAACATTGGTCACCGATAAGAAAGAAATCCTTCATCGCTGGGCAGAGCATTTCAGCAACATCTTAAATGCAACTTCCTTCTTCGATGATGAAACCATCAACTGCCTTCCACAAGTTCCCACCAATGAGACACTTGATGACCTGCCAACCATAGTGGAAGTATACAAAGCCATCCAGCAACTCTCCAGCGGCAAGGCACCTGGTCCTGACTCCATCCCAGCAGAGATATACAAGGCAGGTGGGCCGATCCTAACAGAGCAGCTTCACCAAGTCTTTACAAACATATGGGTGAACGAGACCATGCCACAAGATTTCAAGGACGCGTCAATAGTCCACCTTTACAAACGTAAAGGAAACCGCCAATCCTGTGACAACCACCGAGGCATCTCCTTGCTTTCAATTGCAGGGAAGATACTCGCCAGAATTCTTCTCAATCGCCTCACAGCCCATCTCGATCAAGGTCTTCTTCCTGAGAGCCAGTGTGGCTTCAGAAAAGAACGTGGAGCTGTTGATATGATTTTCGCTGCAAGGCAGCTGCAAGAGAAATGTCAGGAACAGAACTGCGAAATGTTCTCCACTTTCATTGACCTTACCAAGGCATTTGATACAGTCAGCAGAGAAGGACTGTGGAAGATTATGGCAAAATATGGTTGTCCACAAAAGTGTGTCCAAATAGTGCGGCTATTTCATGATGGCATGCAGGCAAGAGTACACGAAAATGGTGAATTGTCTGAACCCTTTCCTGTCACCAATGGAGTGAAGCAAGGATGTGTGCTGGCACCACCACTGTTCAGCCTCATGTTTTCAGCCATGTTGATGAATGCCTTCGAGAACGACAGTAGTGGGTTAGCGGGTAACTAAGTATATTTTCAGGAATACTCCTAAGGATTGACCTAGTAAAATCCTTATATAAAAAGTATAGCTCCTGCGCCGTGACGTAAAAAGCGGCTCCTACGGGGCAAGGGAAATAACTCAGGAATAAATAATCGAATGTTTTATTTTGCGTTATTACCTCCCTTTTTGTGGTTGAGAATTTTATTTATTTATTTATTTTTTTAAATGTAATGATTACTGTTAATTATGGTTGTAGTGGGCGGGACGTAAAAACTAACAGCATATGATTGATGGCGTGTTAGTAGTTACAGTGCTCTTCCTCCTCAGTTTCTTCCCCCTTTATTTTTCTCGTCTTTTTTATCTATACAGGGCCGGGCGTAACACTATTAACATTACATTGGTGCTGTGTAAGGGTTAGGGGTACAGTGCATCTCCGCGGGATCGTCTAAGGTGCGTGTGAACGTAGGGTTGGGGCGCAGGGGTGGGGTGCGAAGGGGGCGGCGCATGGGGTGGGGCGAGAGGGTTCGAACCCACGAGCCGCGCCGAGTGTCATAGGAAAACCGTGATAAGTAAAAGGTAAGTAGGGTTGGTATATGGTATGTAGAGAGTCGTAACGATTTATTCACTATCATCATACGAGTTACAAATAAAAACCTTAAAAAGGTAGTCGGTTATACTGGGTGTAGTGGGTATGACTTAGTGAAATTCGTTGGTAAGGGATGGATAGCGGTTAGTAGTTATATGTAGAGGGTTGTAAGGGTTTAACACTATCAACAAAGGGTTACAAATGAAAATCTTAAAAGGTACGAATGGCCGATAGTATTGAATGTAGTGAGTATAGATTAGTGAAATTCGTTGTTAAGAGGTGAGTAAGTGGTGGAAAGGCTAGATAAGTACTTCTGATCATTGTTACGGGGTAGACAAGGATCGGGGTTGCTAGATAAATATTCCGACAGCAATATTAGAACACCCGAGGTTAAGGCTCATAGTAAAAACTGAAGCATGGACTCATAGTCGGCTAACTTTAAGGTGAGCTCCTGGGTGACTCAGCGCAAGTCGATGTCGGCGGTGAACATGATTCAACGTATTCAGACATGTTTTGGGGAAAACATGAATGACTCAGCGTGACCTAAGCACGGTATATATGCTCAGACATGTTTTTGGGATGTGACTGTAAACACTCTAAATCAACGTATGGTAAGACCACGGTATAACGATACAAATCGCTGACTATACATGTTTTAATGAGAATATCCTGGTGTTTTACTGTATAAGTCGAACCGGATTGCACTGGTTATTGTATAGTTTGACTCAACGTCATTATAAAGGAGCTCAAAGGTCGGCTAAGGACACTGTGTTTGCAGCAAGGTCTATCGAAAATACCTCACTAAAGAAACAGCTGTGGTAAGTAGAGTGTGATATACAGAGTCACTATACGATGTCGTAGTCTCTCAGATCATACCAGCATAGTACAACGGCGATAAATACTAGCTAGTAGTCGGCAAACTGACGCTCTTATCACGGAAATTAACGCTATACTAGTTTACTGTGGTGAATACGGGTTTATACAATAATAATATATGTTGATGACTACTGAAAGCACAGGTGAACTACTAACCACTTTGTGTAAATCTATGTGAGTGTCTGTATTCTCGGTCGTCCTTATGCTGTCTATGATGTAGGGTAAATGATGGTAGATAATGTGGTGCATTCTAACTATGTAATGTGTACATATGAATAAGTGTGTTTTTCACTAAAGTATATCACCCTTGCTTTTTATGTTTCCCGTTTTCTGTTCACTAAAAGTATCCTGATTCTGGTTCGACAGATTTGAACATAAGTGGAGACACATCAACCACGTGTTGGAGCAACGCAATTCTGTCGCTTACAGAGGTATGTGTAGTAGGGAGACCAAGTCAACTACTTGTCTCTCCTATCTCCACTAAGTGTATTGAACAGTGTAAGACGAGAATCTATGGTCACTAATTACGTAGCCAGCCACAAGGACGTCCTCTTTCTGCGCACTAACTTATGCATATGAAACAGGATGTATCATGTATTCAACTATTTAGTATTTATGGATCATATTTCCGCTCATTAAATTACACTGGTTCTCAAGAGTGAAAAGGCGCTGACACAAACTGAACTGTCTGAGTGAAAACTTGCAGCCACAGTACAACTTATAGTCATTCTCTGTTGTCACTAATGTATCAATGTAAATCACTAACATACAAGGTCTCAAAATAATGGGCCTCTTCACATTGTGCCAAAGCTACATAAAAGTCAAATATGTGGTGTCAAATTCATGTAAAGCTTACAATATATCTTTTGTGTAAAATTTTTTTATCATTTCACTAGACTGAAAATGTGCTGACATAACCAGGAAAAATCTACATTACTGAGGTACATACAAGAAAAATAAAATAAATCTCTGACAGTCTACCACAAATTATTTATCTGCATTCACCATTGTTTTTCACTAAAGGAGCAGCACTAATTATTTCACTCCTAGGCATTAGGGGGCGTATTCGCCTTTGCTCATTAGTATAGTACACCTCTATGTGCCATATAAATAACACAAAGTTCAGCATTACGAAACAGGCCGCTGCTAACACAAGGAGAAAAGCATATAGTCACGGAGAAGACCAACTGTAAGGATGGGATAAACAGAAACAAATAAATATTGTACTACAAGGGACAGCAAAAGATCAACATATTCCTTTCAATATGTCTTAAAAGTTATGTTATATGAAATAATTTCTATAGATATACTATCGTCATGATTGTCACATGGTTGTGAAAAAATGTAAAATATAATTATTTTGCCATTTCTTCACAGCTATTTGGCGACCAGTGCTTACAACGACTTGCGAAAACGTGAAAAATCTACAGGAAGCTACACAAAACATATTGTGGTGGATCACTATACCTTAGTCATTGCAGCGACACGAGATTATTGCGCTGTAACTGAATCGTTATCTAATACCACAAGCGACAACTGTGTTGGATAATATTGTCGTAGTATCACAACTCACACATCACCTACCGGAACCAACTTATTTCTTTATCACCATATCATCACATACTACTACAATTTTCTATCATGATGGCCACCAGTCAGAAAAATAGCTATCTATGTCACACATGTGGCAAAAACTTTACAAAAAACCTCAATCTTACACGTCACATTAACACCTACACAAAACAAGAACTCAGACATGCCACCTCTGTGGCAATCTATACAACAGAAAGGACAACCTAAAACACCATATAAAAACACATCACCAGACTTCATCAACAACAACACTCGCATAAATCACGGACACTACAACATCAACAGCAAACACGGACAATACACCCTCAACAACAAACACGGATACTACACCCTAATCATGCAAAAGAAAAGCACCAGCAGACATACAACCAGCTAAAAAACATAAACACGATAACGAGCAAGTGATAGCAGAGGAAGCCGACATAGAGATAGATGAGGAAGTAGAGATAGATGAGGAACTAAAAACCATAGACAAACTCTCCGACGACGACGACACCCAACAGACATATAGAGACAACTGGGCAGCCCTTAGGACACATCAGAACATCATCAAACATATATCGACCTAAAACATTTTTCAGCGACCAGACGCAGTACAACCAATAGACTGGACCGAAACATTAAAACCAGTATTTAGTAGTCAGACATGCCGCTTTAATGTAAATTATAGCCATCACATGATTTTAAGACATAAGGAAACGAAAAAACTTAGATTTTACCATTCATCATCAAACAAAGCCTGTGAACTCGACGTACCCTTTTTAGTAAACAAAGAGAAAGATTTTGATGACTTTACAGCCATAGTCCGAGATAGTGACATGTTCAATTTCGCCCTACACAACAGACCCGACACTAAGTACCTGGTAGAGACAATACCCGCGACTAGTTTCTATGTATATCACATCACTGAACATCCGATAGGTAGCTGAAGCATTCCGTATAATGACATTATGTTTTTGCCTTTTTTCTTGTAAAAAAAAAGTACTGTAAATAAACCGGTATATACTATAACTGTATATACGTATATCATATTTTCCTAATGTTTATAAGTTTTTACGACATATTTATAAGATTAGTTGAAACATGTCTTTACTTGGACAATATTTTTTCACATTTGTTAGCAAAGTTTCCAATTTTTTATGAGTTTAACAGAGAAGTTTCTTTACTTGGTCAACAGTTTTCACCTTTGGCTAATAAATTTTCATACATTTTATAAGTTTGGCTGCGATATTTCTTTACTTGGTCACTATTATTCATCTTTGGCTAACAAATGTTCCTACTTTAGTCAACATATTTTCCTACTTTTTGTAAGTTTGGTCAAGATATTTCAAAACTTGGCCAATATGTTTCCTAATTTGGATAACACATTTTCTTATAACAGTCGACCTCTTTATAAGTTTGTCCATCTTTTTTGCCTATTGTATTTCTTGATTTTACTAGCATGTTTTTTTTACTTGTTATAAATTTGGATGAGATATTTCTTTACTTGGCCAATATTTTTCATCTTTGAATAGCAAATTTTCATATATTTTATAAGTTTGGTCGAGATATTTCTGTATTTGGCCACCATTTTTCCCCTTTGGCTAACAAATGTTCCTACTTTTTATGAGTTTGGCCGAGAATTTTCTTTACTTGGTCAATAGTTTTAACCTTTGGCTAAAATGATTTCCTACTTGACCTATATTTTTCACATTTGACTAATAATTTTCCTACTTTTCATGAGTTTGGTCGAGATATTTCTGAATTTAGTCAGCCTTTTTTTCTATTTTGGTTACCATTTTTCTTAGTGTTATTGACATATTTCTTGACTTTTCCCTCAATATTTAACATTTTATCACCACGTGACAACTATATACACCGTCAACACTAAAGGAAATCAACAAACAACACACAGTTATAGTATATACCTGTTTATTTACAGTACTTTTTTTACAAGAAAAAAAATCAAAAACATAATGTCATTATACGGAATGCTTCAGCTACCTATCGGATATTCAGTGCTGTGATATACATAGAAACTAGTCGCGGGTATTGTCTCTACCAGGTACTTAGTGTTGGGTCTGTTGTGTAGTGCGTAATTGAACATGTCACTATCTCGGACTATGGTTGTAAAGTCATCAAAATCTTTCTCGTTGTTTACTAAAAAGGGTACGTCGATTTCACAGGCGTTGTTTGATGATGAACTGGCTGCCCAGTTGTCTCTATATGTCTGTTGGGTGTCGCCGTCGTCGGGGAGTTTGTCTATGGTCTTTAGTTCCTCATCTATCTCTACTTCCTCATTTATCTCTATGTCTGCTTCCTCTGCTACCACTTGCTCGTTATCGTGTTTATATTTTTAGATGGTTGTATGCCTGCTGGTGCTTTTATTTTGCATGATGAGGGTGTAGTATCCATGTTTATTGTTGAGGGTTTATTGTCCGTGTTTGCTGTTGATGGTGTAGTGTCCGTGATTGATGCGAGTGTTGTTGTTGATGAAGTCTGGTGATGTGTTTTTATATGGTGTTTTAGGTTGTCCTTTCTGTTGTATAGATTACCACAGAGGTGGCATGTATGAGTTCTGGTTTCGTGTACGGTGTTAATGTGATGGGTAAGATTGCGGTTTTTTGTAAAGTTTTTACCACAGGTGTGACATAGATAGCTATTTTTCTGACTGGTGGCCATCATGATAGAAAATTGTAGTAGTATGTGATGATATGGTGATAAAGAAATAAGTTGGTTCCGGTAGGTGATGTGTGAGTTGTGATACTACGACAATATTATCCAACACAGTTGCCGCTTGTGGTATTAGATTACTATTCAGTGACAGCGCAATAATCTCGTGGCGCTGCAATGACTAAGGTATAGTGATCCACCACAATATGTTTTGTGTAGCTTTCTGTAGTTTTTCACGTTTTCGCAAGTCGTTGTATGCACTGGTCGCCAAATAGCTCTGAAGAAATGGCAAAATAATTATATTTTACATTTTTTCACAACCATGTGACAATCATGACGATAGTATATATACAGAAATTATTTCATATCACATAACTTTTAAGACATATTAAAAGGAATATTTTGATCCTTTGCTGTCCCTTGTAGTACAATATTTATTTGTTTCTGTTTATCCCGTCCTTACAATGGGTCTTCTCCGTGACTATAAGCTTTTCTCCTTGTGTTAGCAGCGGCCTGTTTCGTAATGCTGAACTTTGTGTTATTTATATGGCACATAGAGGTGTACTATACTAATGAGCAAAGGCGGATACCCCCCCTAATGCCTAGGAGTGAAATATTTAGTGCTGCTCCTTTAGTGAAAAACAATGGTGAATGCAGATAAATAATTTGTGGTAGACTGTCAGAGATTTATTTTATTTTTCTTGTATGTACCTCAGTAATGTAGATTTTTCCTGGTTATGTCAGCAAATTTTCACTCTGGTGAAAAGATAAAAAATTTTTACACAAAAGATATATTGTAAGTTTTACATGAATTTGACACCACATATTTGACTTGTATGTAGCTTTGGCACAATGTGAAGAGGCCCATTATTTTGAGACCTTGTATGTTAGTGATTTACATTGATACATTAGTGACCACAGAGAATGACTATAAGTTGTCCTGTGGCTGCAAGTTTTCACTCAGACAGTTCAGTTTGTGTCAACGCCTTTTCACTCTGGAGAACCAGTATAATTTAATGAGCGGTAATATGATCCATAAATACTGAATAGTTGAATACATGATACATCCTGTTTCATATGCATAAGTTAGTGCGCAGAAAGAGGACGTCATTGCGGCTGGCTACGTAATTAGTGACCATAGATTCTCGTCTTACACTGTTCAATACACTTAGTGGAGATAGGAGAGACAAGTAGTTGACCTGGTCTCCCTACTACACATACCTCTGCGAGCGACAGAATTGCGTTGCTCCAACACTGCGTGGACAATGTGTCTCCTCCATGTTCAAATCTGTCTAATCAGAATCAGGATACTTTTAGTGAACAGAAAACGGAAAACATAAAAATCATGGGTGATATACTTTAGTGAAAAACACACTTGTTCATATGTACACATTACATAGTTAGAATGCACCACATTATCTACCATCATTTACCCTACATCATAGACAGCATAAGGACTACCGAGAATACAGACACTCACATAGATTTACACAAAGTGGTTAGTAGTTCACCTGTGCTTTCAGTAGTCATCAACATATATTATTATTGTATAAACCCGTTAACACCACAGTACACTAGTATAGCGTTAATTTCCGTGATAAGAGCGTCAGTTTGCCGACTACTAGCTAGTATTTATCGCCGTTGTACTATGCTGGTATGATCTGAGAGACTACGACATCGTATAGCGACTCTGTATATCACACTCTACTTACCACAGCTGTTTCTTTAGTGAGGTATTTTCGATAGACCTTGCTGCAAACACAGTGTCCTTAGCCGACATTTGAGCTCCTTTATAATGACGTTGAGTCAAACTATACAATAACCAGTGCAATCCGATTGGACTTATACAGTAAAACACCTAGATATTCTCATTAAAACATGTATAGTCAGCGGTTTGTATCGTTATACCGTGGTCTTACCATACGTTGATTTAGAGTGTTTACAGTCCCACCCCAAAAACATGTCTGAGCATGTATATCGTGCTTAGGTCACGCTGAGTCATTCATGTTTTTCCCCAAAACATGTCTGAATACGTTCAATCATGTTAACCACCGACATCGACTTGCTCTGAGTCACCCAGGAGCTCACCTTAAAGTAAGCCGACTATGAGGTCATGCTTCAGTTTTTACTATGAGCCTTAACCTCGGGTGTTCTAATATTGCTGTCGGAGTATTTATCTAGCAACCCCGCCCCTCGTCTACCCCGTAACAATGATCAGAAGTACTTATCTAGCCTTTCCACCACTCACTCACCTCTTAACAACGAATTTCACTAATCTATACTCACTACATTCAATACTATCGGATTCCTGACTTTTTAAGATTTTTATTTGTAACTCGTTGATGATAGTGTTAAACCCTTACAACCGTCTACATATCACTACTAACCGCTATCCATCCCTTACCAACGAATTTCACTAAGTCATACTCACTACACCCAGTATAAAAGACCATCTTTACTTTTTAAGGTTTTATTTGTAACTCGTATGATGATAGTGAATAAATCGTTACGACTCTCTACATACCATATACCAACCCTACTTACCTTTTACTTATCACGGTTTTCCTATGACACTCGGCGCGGCTCGTGGGTTCGAACCCCCTCGCCCTACCCCATGCGCCGCCCCCTTCGCACCCCACCCCTGCGCCCCCACCCTACGTTCGCCCGCACTTTAGACGATCTTGCGGAGATGCACTGTACCCCTAACCTTTACACAGAACCAATGTAATGTTGATAGTGTTACGCCCGGTCCTGTATAGATAAAAAAGACGAGAAAAATAAAGGGGGAAGAAACTGAGGAGGAAGAGCACTGTAACCCTAACACACCATCAATCACATGCTGTTAGTTATTAAGCCCCGCCCACTACAACCATAATTAACAGTAATCATTACATTTAAATAAATAAATAAATAAATAAAATTCTCAACCCAAAAAAGGGAGGTAATAACGCAAAATAAAACATTCGATTATTTATTCCTGAGTTATATCGCTTGCCCCGTAGGAGCCGCTTTTTTACATCACGGCGCAGGAGCTATACTTTTTATATAAGGATTTTACTAGGTCAATCCTAAGGAGTACTCCTGAAAATATACTTAGTTACCCGCTAACCCACTACTAACGACGACATTGGAATAGACATCAACTACCGTATGGATGGAAAGTTATTCAATCTCAGAAGGCTGAAAGCTAAAACCAAAATTAACAGCGACACCGTCAGAGAGCTCCTGTTTGCTGATGATTGCGCTCGATACGCCAACTCAGAGGCGGACATACAACATAATGTTTCAGCTTTCTCACATGCCTGTGCCAACTTTGGGCTCAATATCAACTTGGAGAAGATTGTAGTTATGCACCAGCCAGCTCCAGGGAATAATCACACTGTGCCGAATATCAAAGTGAATGATCATAGACTAAGTGTTGTGGACAAATTCACCTATCTTGGCAGCACTGTGTCTCAAGCTGCCACAATTGATGACGAAGTGAATGCAAGAATCTCCAAGGCCAGTGCGGCCTTTGGCAGACTGTACAAGAATGTATGGAACAGAACTGGAATAAGCCGGCAAACTAAGCTAAAAGACTACAAAGCAGTTGCATTATCCACACTGCTATATGCTTGTGAAACCTGGACTGTTTATCAGCGACACGCTAGGAAATTAAACCACTTCCACACAGTCTGCCTAAGAAAGCTACTGAAGATTAAATGGCAAGACAAGATTCCAGACACAGAAGTCCTAGAAAGAGCGTCCATGCCCAGTTTCCACACTCTACTGATGAAGAATCAGATTCGCTGGGCTGGTCACTTGATTCGCATGCCAGATCACAGGCTCCCTAAACGTTTTTTACGGCGAACTGCGTTGTGGAAAACGCTCTCAAGGTGACCAGAGGAAACGCTTTAAAGACACTCTGAAAATTTCACTGAATGCTTTTGGAATTCATAATGACACCTGGGAGGCTGCAGCCAGAGACCGAAATTCATGGCGTGCATCATTACGCAAGGGTGCAGTCATATGTGAGGAAACCAGGACTGCAAGAGCTGTGAAGAAAAGGCAGGACAGAAAAACCACTGCAGGAAATCCTCCTCCAGAAACGTCAAGCATTCTTTGCCCACATTGTAAAAGAACATTTCGAGCCAAAATAGGCCTTATCAGCCATCTTAGAACCCACGGCTCCATACCTTCAACCCCACTGGATGAAATGAATGGTCATCATCATTCTTGATGGACAAACAACATGTATAAATGAGGATATATTCTTCTTCTCAAGTAATCTACTTCTTTTTCTTCATCGTCATCATCGTCTTCTCGTGCATCTTCTTCTATATATTCTTCTTACACATCTGCTTTATTTCTTCTTCTTCATCTTCGTCTTCGACTTCTCTTCTCAGAAACAACATGTCCGCTGCATCCAAGCTCTTCCTCATTCATTCTTGGTATTTCAAAATTCACTAGCTTACAGCAGAGGAGCGACTGGCTGAGTGGCTAGAACGCCGGACTCTCATTCGGACCCCGGGTTCGATCCCTCTGTAAGGTGTGGGATTTTTTTCTGTCGGGGGCAAAAAGAAAATTCTCACCTACACAGTTCGCGGCGACTGCACTAGCCAGGCGACCTTTATTCCTCAGGGTCAAAGACACCGCAAGGTACTATTTTGGCAGTAAATGACAGTTTATGACAGCAGAGGAGGTACGATATATCATTTATGTAATCTCTTTACGCAATTCATTGAAGTGATATTATGACAGAAAACATGTGTCTTCACAATGCGCGCTACACAAAACATCTGCCAGGAATACTGAAAATGTATTCGCTACTCTTAAGCCGCATAATCACATGTAATATGAAAACTGTAATAAGATCCTGATACCTCACCTTCATATTACTTTTTCTTCTTCTTCTTCCTCTTCATCTTCTGCTGCTTCTTCTTGTTCTTTCTTCTTTTCATTCTTTCTTCGTCTTGCTTATTTTCCTTCGTCATCCTTCTTCTTAGTTCTATTCTTTCTTTCTTTCTTTCTTTCTTTCTTTCTTTCTTTCTTTCTTTCTTTCTTTCTTTCTTTCTTTCTTTCTTTCTTTCTTTCTTTCTTTCTTCTTCTTCTTCTTCTTCTTCTTCTTCTTCTTCTTCTTCTTCTTCTTCTTCTTCTTCTTCTTCTTCTTCTTCTTCTTCTTCTTCTTCTTATTTCTAAAACCTCTTCTTCGCTAATCTTAGCGAAGTTTAGAGAGAACAACATAAACAGGTGTAAGGAAGCTATTATAACTGGAAACAAATATATAAACTCATCAACATATTTCGAAAAACTGGTGTCTTCCGAAATTCCTAGAGGTGATGTGCAGAGACATATGTTTATGTTTCGAAATAATTTTTTTTTTTTATCTTAATTCTACAGAAGCTCTGTGGAACAAATTTTTTGGTATGTGACACCACTTTGCCTCATCATAATGTTTTGCTGGTAGTTTGATTAAAAAACATTATTTCCGTTCCATTGGAATATACATACATACACACACACACACACACACACACACACACATACATACACATACATACATACATACATACATACATACATACATACATACATACATACATACACACACATACATACATACACACATACATACATACATACATACATACATACATACATACATACATACATACATACATACATACATACACACATACACACACACACATACATACATACATACATACATACATACATACATACATACATACATACATACATACATACATACATACATACATACATACATACATACACACATACATACATACATACACATACATACATACATACATACATACATACATACATACATACATACATACATACATACATACATACATACATACATACATACATACATACATGATGGACACTTACACAAGCAGACATAGGAAAAGGAAGAGACCGATGGAAGATAGCCAGACATTTTGACATTTTAGAGAGAGAGAGGGAGAGAGAGAGAGAGAGAGAGAGAGAGAGAGAGAGAGAGAGAGAGAGAGAGAGAGAGAGAGCATGATATGGTAATGTAAAATAAAACTAATATGTATTCGTTGGTCGAGAGAGAGAGAGAGAGAGAGAGAGAGAGAGAGAGAGAGAGAGAGAGAGAGAGAGAGAGTGAGAGCGAGAGAGAGATAGAGAGAGTACGTTTCGTTCTTGTATTACTCCTATGCAAAAACAAAACAGGGCAAAGAAACGATCATAATTGTAAATAAAAACGCAAACAGTTATAAACTCAATAAAATAATGCCGACATTGCTTTAGAAAATTATTGGAGACATGTTTGTGCACTCTAAATACATTGTTTTCCATTTTAATTCGGCAGAATTATTTGGTACGTATGTATTTTTATCACATGTCTGTTGTGTCATTTGTATTTTTATCACAACTTACGAACTGCTGGTAAATATATATTAATATGATATTGAGTTACATTATGTTATTTAATGTGTGAAACAAATCGGTTTTCTGCTGTTATATTACAAGTACTGGTGTTTACTTTCCTATATGATCCAATGATCTGATAGTTATCAATATACTCTGTGGGTAGTTATTGCTTATGTTAGTTTGAAATGTATTTGCTGATTCAGGTGGCTTTGTCAATTGAGAGCCATATATATATATATATATATATATATATATATATATATATATATATATATATATATATATATATATATATATATATATATATATTATCGAAGTACCACAATGTAATATACAAGTAAATGGGAATATTCTTCAAATGAATCGGTACAATTATTTCGGAACAGTCATAACTGTCATAGCATCTGATGGGAGATGACTTGAAGAGATTAGAACAAGAATCGCCATGGCGAAAGTAGCCTTTAGCAAGATAAAAAACATTCTGACCAATTAAAAGATGTCAGTTGACACGAGAAAAAGAGTGTTGAGGGGATACATAGAGCCTATTCTTTTGTATGGATGTGAAACTTGGACAATGTGCAGTCAAGCTGAAAAACATCTGATGGCTACAGAAATGTGGTTTATGAGGAAAATGCAAAGAATACCATGGACAGACAGAAAAACCAATGACCAAGTACTACAGGAGACAATTTAAAATCGTAAATTGATTAAAGAAATTAGACGTAGACAGTCAAAATTTTTTGGACATGTTATGAGAAGAAATGGATTTGGAGAACTTATTGACAACTGGAAGATCGAAGGGAACAGACCAAGAGGAAGACCGAGAGGAAAATACCTGGATGGCTTGGCCACATGGCATGGACGAGACAGGAACACTGAGCTGATCCACGACGCTGGTGATCGAGTGAAATGGCGAGTCATGACCGCCCACGCTTTCCGGCATGGCACATGACTGATTGATTGGTATATTATCTTCTCGGGAGCGGGGTAGGGGTACCCCCCTATAAAAGGAGAAGTAAGGTGCCTCTTTCTCTCCGCTAGCCTACGGGACACCCTTGGGCAAGGTGGAGTACCCGTTTAGCTCCCCCCTCCCCCAACAGGGTAACGTGAAACCATGTGAGCAGGTGGTGGATTGGACTTGGGAGTAGCCGACAGATAGTTGTTGGTTATGGTTTCAAGTCAGTGACGGTGGGCAGAGGATCTCTCAGTAGAGACACTGGCTACGGTCATCCGATCAGTATGGTCACTGCCAGGAAGGAAGAATGGTAGACTACCCACCTTATTGATTCCCGGGCAGAAGAGGCTAGTCAACCTTGGTTGGTATCTCTTCTAAGAGAGGGAACTCTAAATCTCAAACCTCCGCTGCCTTGCGGGTATACCCATATGGGAAAGGCTTCGGGAGTAAACCCTGAGGACAAATCCGGAGATGGAGTCCCTAAGGCAGTTCCATGTTGTAAACAACATAGTTCTGGCAACTCCTGCGACGGCACCGATGCCAAGTTGCATTGGCTACTGCCTTTCCCTTGGTCAACATCGGCGACGTGGAGAGGGGGAACTTGCTACTGGGCAACAGCTGGTTCTCCGATTTCCATTGCCCAAGCTTGTGCACTGAAGAGGTCACTTCAGCACCGCGTAAAGCGGTGACACAACACGGGAAGCAGCATTTGCCGGTTATAAGTCTTAATGCTCGATTGGCATAGAGCAAGGCGCCACGGGCTACTTCCGACGGTGGGAGAGATCATCGTATCTCACTAGACAGCTACCGCCCGCCTAAGCTGGGCATCCCCCAGTCAATAAGGTGTTGTCTCGCCACGGTTCATCTGCTCCTAAGGGTGTGTGGAGCTTAGGGGGAAAATCCTGACACATGGACCGCAATCTATACACCTAGGAACAAGAAAAAAACAAAACAACCGGCCCTAAGGCTAGGAACATGGAACGTAAGAACCATGACCCCTGGCATCTCAGACGATCTAAACGAGATTGTGGATGCCCGCAAAACTGCAGTGATAAACAAAGAACTACTAAGACTGGAGATAGACATTGTCGCCCTGCAAGAGACCAGACTTCAAGAATCTGGAAGCATCAAGGAGAGGGACTTCACTTTCTACTGGCATGGCAAGCCGCGCGGAGAGACCAGGGAGCATGGAGTTGGCTTCGCTATCAGAAACAAGCTGCTTAATTCCATCATACCACCAAGTGATGGCACTGAAAGAATATTGAAGCTCCAACTCCAGACAGAGGCAGGCCCAGTTAGTATTATAAGCGTTTACGCCCCAACACTAACTGCAGCATCAGAATCTAAAGACAAGTTCTATGACGACCTTAGCAAAGAAGTCAGTGAAACACCAGAGAAACAACATCTGTTTATCCTGGGGGATTTCAATGCCAGGGTTGGCTCCGACCAAAAAATCTTGGCCTTCATGTCTAGGACAGTTTGGCGTTGGGAAGATCAATGACAATGGACAACGTCTCTTGGAATTCTGCAGCCACCATAATCTGTGCGTAACCAACACCTTCTTTGACACGAAACCTCAACACAAGGTGTCATGGAGGCACCCCAGTTCAAAGAACTGGCACCAACTCGACCTGGTGCTCACTAAACGCAGCAATCTCCGCAATGTACGGCTGACTCGCAGCTATCATAGTGCTGACTGCGACACCGACCATTCACTCGTCTCCAGCAAGGTGAAGATAAAGCCCAAGAGAATCTACAGAAACAGAACAGAAGGAAGACCACGCATTGACACCAGTGGCACCCAAAATAAAGAGGTCAACAAATTCATGGAGGCTCTAGCGGATACTCTGCCTGACCCCACAAACGGAAATTACACCGAGAGATGGAGTCATTTTCGCGACACCATCTACAATACAGCACTATCAACATTTGGCAAGAAGCAAACTAAGTCAACCGACTGGTTTGAAGCACACCCTGAAGAGATGCTCCCAATCCTGGAGATATAGAGACATGCATTCTCAATGTATAAAACATCACCTTCAGAGAAAACATTGCAGGCATTGCGAACGGCCTAGAAATAGAGTACAACAGATGGCAAGAAGATGTGCGAACAGGTACTGGCTACAGCTCTCTGCTCAAATTCAAACTTGTGCGGACACTTGAAATGTAAAAGGAATGTACGAGGACATCAAACAAGCTGTCGGTCCATCAAAACATAAGATGGCCTCTTTACGATCAACTGAGGGGGTAATCATAAAAGATCGAGCGAAACAAATGGATCGCTGGGTAGAACACTACTCAGAGCTATACTCAGTGGATAACACTGTCAGTGAAGAAGCTCTGGAAGCCATCGATCAACAGTCCACCATACATGCCCTGGATAACGAACCATGCCTCACAGAAATCAGTGAAGCACTAGACTCTATCAAATCCGACAAGGCACCTGGAAAAGATAGTATTCCATCTGAAATTTTAAAATGTAGCAAAGAAACAATCATCCCAGAACTGTATGCAATATTTCAGCTCTGCTGGAAAGAAAAATCAGTACCACAAGATACGAAAGACGCAAACATCGTTACACTGTATAAAAACAAAGGCGACAGAAGCGACAGCAAATACTATCGCGGCATTTCCCTACTCAGCACTACAGGCAAGATTTTTGCCAGAGTAATCCTTAAAAGATTACACATTCTTGCTGAAAGAATCTACCCAGAATCGCAGTGCGGATTTAGACCCAGCAGGTCCACCATCGGTATGATTTTCTCACTCCGGCAGCTACAAGAAAAGTGCAGAGAACAGAGGAAGCCATTATATGTTGCTTTCATCTACCTCACAAAGGCATTTGACCTCGTGAGCAGAAGCGGTCTTTTTAAGGTCCATGAAAAGGTTGGATGTTCACCCACCCTTCGTAGTCTTGTGAAATCATTTCACGAAAACATGCAGTGGACCATTTTATTTGACGGCTCAACATCCCAGTCATTCAGCATCAGCAGTTGAGTAAAGCAGGGCTGCGTGCTTGCTATTACACTCTTTGGTATCTTCTTCGCCGTTCTCCTAAGGCAGACATTTGGGAGTGCCACTGAAGGCATATACCTCCACACAAGATCTGATCGCAAACTTTTTAACCCATCACGACTCAAGGCGAAGACCAAAATGAGATCAAGATGCGTAAGAGAACTACTTTTTGCCAATGATGCAGCACTGACTACTCATACGGCAGAAGATCACCAACGGCTCATAGATCGTTTTGCAGCAGCCTGCAAAGACTTTGGGCTCACCATTAGCGTAAATAAAACTCAGGTGATGGAACAAGATGCTGGTGCGCCTCCGTCAATCAAAATTTCTAATTACGAATTGAAGGTCGTCCATGAGTTTGTGTATTTGGGGTCGACAATATCAGATAATCTTTCATTAGAGACAGAAATCGACAGACGCATTGGAAAGGCAGCCACAACATTTTCCAGACTAGCTAAAAGAGTTTGGGAGAATAATAGACTAACAGAGCGTACAACAGCTCAAGTATATAAAGCTTGTGTTGTTAGCACACTACTCTATGGGTCTAAATCCTGGACCCTGTACTCAAGACAGGAAAGGAAGTTGAATTCCTTCCATATAAGATGTCTGAGACGTATCCTGGGCATAACATGGAAAGACCACATAACAAACAAACAGGTGCTTGAAAGAGAAGATATTACCACAGTGCACACCCTTCTCAAGCAGAGACGCCTCCGGTGGCTGGGCCACGTATCTCGAATGGAGGATGAACGTATTCCCAAAGATCTCCTATACGGAGAACTAGCCACAGGAAAGAGGCCAACCGGAAGACTCCAAATACGATATAGGGATGTGTGTAAACAAGATATGAAAACCCTTGGAATAGATCCAGACACGTGGGAAAGTGTTGCAACAGACAGATGCCCATGGAGAAGAGATGTACGAAATGGACTGGTGCTTTTTGAGCGCAATCTGATCCAACAAACTGAGGATAGGCGGCACAGGCTTAAAACGCAGTCACTTACTGCGGGACTTGCCTCGTCTTACAGATGCGGAAACTGTGACAGGGATTGTCACTCTCGCATTGGACTATAATACAGTCACCAGCGGTGCTGCCAGGTACCTCCCAAGCGGCACAACTCTATCCTTCAGGACTGAAAGAAGCCTACTTTGAGTTAATGTAGTGTTTGATTGGGAGGTTGACTGTAAAGGATATTTCAGTTTATAACCATAATTTATCGTTCTTCTTCTTCTTCTTCTTCTTCTTCTTCTTCTTCTTCTTCTTCTTCTTCTTCTTCTTCTTCTTCTTCTTCTTCTTCTTCTTCTTCTTCTTCTTCTTCTTCTTCTTCTTCTTCTTCTTCTTCTTCTTCTTCTTCTTCTTCTTCTTCTTCTCCAACTTCTTCCCTCTATTACGCTACCAATCATTTATGATACTGAATGCCGCAGAGGTCTTAAAGTATGTTATCACTTCACTTGTGTGTACTGCGCAAACGACAAAACATATGCCAGACACTTCAAACAGTTGTGCTGCAAACGCCATCAAGTATGTCATACTTTCAACAGTGTGTACTGCAAACGTCATCACGTTTGTCATAGCTTCAACAGTGTGCACTACAATCGTCATAAAATATGTTATCACTTCAACAGTGTATCCTGCAATGATCTACAGTTTTGTCTGGCAATTCAATAATTAATAATACAAAGGCCTAAACTATGTCAGCCAATTCATCGGTGTGTATTACAACGGTCTGAACGTTTGCCTGGCAATTAATAAAACAATGGTCTAAAATATATCTTTCATATCATCGATATATACTACAAAGGTCTAAACGTTTGTCTGGCATTTCAACAATTAATAATGCAAAGGTCTAACATACGTATGTGACTTCAACAGTGAAAGCTGCACAGGTCTAAAAGTTAGTCTACTATACTTCTGTCTTGCAGATTTCCCAAACCACGGTGGAAAAACCAAGCCCAGTACTACTTTTTTGTTTTAAGGCCCAATAAGAAGAATTTGTTGTTTAGGAGATTCGGCTATTATAACAAGCCAATTCTGCTTGAGATATTCCACTAGTTAAATACGATCAGCACCTTCAATGACGAGAAATTTCATGCAATATTACTTGGGATGTTCTGCTAGATGTTGCTTGCTTGCTTGTGTTCGTTGGCTTGAGCTCCAACGCGAAGTCCTGTATGTCGGATGAAGGCATCCTATTGTCCAACATCAGTGTGATGTCATACAGGACCTGAGTTTTGCGTGAGAAACCGTTGTCCCATGTCTGGCTTATTGGTGTGCAGACTGGTGGTTCCCCGCCATACAGGCAGACACTCTCCGACTTCGGAGGAATCGGCGATCCTATTGACTTCAGCCAGGACCCCGAAGGGACCTGTTGCCCAGGACGCTCGACGAGGACGCGTCAATAGGTCTTGGCCAGTATATAACCCGGCCCTGGTGCCTTGGAAACACCTCTGCGTCCCTCTGGTAGATGTGATTATTATACCTTTTATTCTTCCCCTAATGATCCCATTTAATTATTAATTAAGTGCATATGTACATTTTTACTGAATATCAGTTTTGTCAACAACAACAAAACTCAGCCTTCCTGACAAAGAAGGTGTCTTTTAGCATTACGCTATTTTATAATTTCATATTTTTGCTTTAGATGTGTTTGTGTTGTGTCGTTCCTGGTGAAGATTTGTATAATCGAAACGTCGTTTGTTGTGTCGTAGTATATTATTATTATTTAACAATTTTATTAATAAATATTTTCGGATGTTCTCTTATTTCTTGGATTTTCTCTAATGTGATTTATCATGTTCACCGTTATGGAGTCCGTTGTAAGTTATGTACACTGTGTCCGTGTTTAGTATATTTCAGCTTTTCGCAGGAGCTACACATACCTAACTGTTTGTATTTCCTTGCTATCCGTTGTTTGGTTATTTTTCAGAACGTGACACGTGACTTAATGAACAGCCACCGGTTCCCAATATATGACAGGTCAATATAATTGGTCTGTTTAATCGTTAGCAGTAACACTGAAGTTTAAATCACCTTATTGTTATGAATTAATTTCCGTTGTTTGAAAAGAAAAGAGGGTTTGGAGAATCTCGTGGCAATAGGAAAGATCAAGGGGAAGTGAGGCAGAGGCAGACCAAGAGAAATGATGCTGGATGGACTGAGACGGTGACATGAAGGAATATCATCCGTAGCGTAGACCTACATAAAATCGGATGTGTCGTATATGACTGTTAGCTTCATAAATGAAGATCGTTAATTCGAAACTTGCGTTTCATGGCGTTTTTATCAGAAGATCTAACGGCGGGCCATCCTAGAATGAACAAATGATTTATAGTCGAACCCGAGAAGTCCATTCCAATCCAATTTTTGGTACGAGTACTCCCTTTCAGCCTTCGAGTTTTCGACTTGGCTATGTTGGGTTGTTTATGGTGTAGTTTGTATAAGACAGTTTGTCTTTCGTACTTTGGGCTGTTTTTTGTCAGCTTCTGGGCTTCTGATGGGTTGATTGCGTTCGTTACTTTCTTGATGAAGTTTTTCATATCTGGACAGAGTCGCGAACTTTTTAAGGCTTGGAGTTGTTGTGTGCCCACCCCGTCATATGGTGCTGTTTCTTTCAGGGAGCTTTACCTCTAGTTGTCTATGCTCCAGTAATTGTGATCGTTTGGGCGTCTTCTTGGTCTTCCTTGATTTCGTGTGTTGTGGGCGGTTCGCCAGTTCGATCTTGGTGGGGATCGATATCGTCCTTCATCTGTTGCTTCTTCTTCTGTCTGTGTTCTTGCATCTTCTGGTTCGGGTGTGGCTGTCTGGGTCTCGAGCAGTGCTAATATCTCTTATAGAGTATCTACTGTCCTTTATTTCACACCTTGTATTTTTGATAGTTGTTCTTCAGTCTCAGCCTTTACAGCAGCCATTCGTGCGACATCCTGCTCAATCTTCTGTTGAACTTGCTTAATTTCGTTCAGGATGCGCTGAACGGCCGTTATCTGTGCTTCTTGCGTCTTGTCTTTTTCTTCTTCCATGCTTGATAGCCGTTCGTCTGTCTCCGACTGGTCTGCCAACTGTTGCTGGTAGGCACAAGGTGATGCAGGCGAAGGCATACCTCAGAGTAGCTGCAGACACAGATCACCCGTTGCATGAGGCACTGGACGAAGTTAAGGGTCAGAGACTGATAAGAGGGAAATCATGGATGGCTTAGGCGGAGGATACGATCAGACAGGTGTGCCCCTTGGAGAACATTAGGCGAGGAGAGGAGTGGGTCAGAGTGCCAGCGGAGCAGTCAGACTTGTGCAGAGGTATAATCACATTGAGCCGGGAGTGCAGGGAGTGGCCAGCAGGGGCCACGGAAGTGGAAATCCAGCAACTAATTCAGGATAATGCTCGCCCGGGTGATGTGATTATCTAAACGGATGGTTCGGTGTTGAGAGGTAGGAGAAGTACCTGGGGATTCTTAGCAAAAGCTAATGGTCGACGTTTGGTGCAGGAGAGCCTGGCGTATGATGCCACAACATATAGCTTAAAAATGGAGGTGGAGGCGGCCAGTGCAGCTTTCCGCTGGATTGAGAACACGATACATCCACACATTGTGATTGTAACTGACTCAGAAAGCATGCTGAGGAGTGTGAGAACAAGCAGGCTTCGTGCAGAGTGGCTTGCTTCATCTTGGAGGTCACTGGTAGCAAGCATCACCTGGATCTTTTCTCCCGGGCATGCCGGTGTGCTGGGGAATGAACAGGCGGACAGATTGACTGGCTCGGCAAACCTTGGGGGAATATTGATGCATGACAAGGCAGACGTGGTTGCGGCCTTGTGGGAGCACGTGTACACCTCGGTGGAGCAAATGGATCACCATAGTCTGGTAAGAATGAGGAAGCGAGGTGTGACGAGGGGATCTGGCCGACGCTCGACACTCAGAGGAAAGGCGAGACGGACATATATAATCAGATTGCTACTGATACTATTGGTCTTGGAACTCTTCGCTGGCTGCTGAGGATGGACACGGAGTGCTTTTGGGAATGCCCCGAATGCTGTGATGTTGGTTCCTTAATCAGTCAATCAATCAATCAATTAATCAATCTTCTGTCTCCGCCTTTATAGCAGCCATTCGAGCGACATCCTGCTCAATCTTCTGCTGAACTTGCTTCGCTTCGTCCAAGATGCGCTGCGCGGTTGTTATCTGAGTCTCTTGCGTCTTTTCTTTTTCTTCCTCCATGCTGTTGAACTTTTATCGCAGGTCCTTCAGTTGGCCTTCCAGTTGCGCTTTTTCGCTTTTTGTGAGGCGATTGGTGGCCTCATATTGCCTCCTAGCCTCTTCATAGAGTGGGTTAGTTTTGATGGCTATCTTCATGGCTTTCTTGCTGTCTTGGTGGCAAGGGCAGCCGAGGTACCTGGCGCCGTGGTTGCCGAGGTAGTTGGCACATTTTCTGTTAGTGTTAGGCCTCCTGAATTCCTTGTCGATCTGTGCATGCTCGCACTAACTGTATGGATGAGGTCCAGAGCAGTATGTGCATACCTCCACCTCACTCTTGCAGGTGGCACGGGTGTGCCAAAACGTCTGGCACTTAGAGCACTGCAGCACTCTTGGTATGTAGTGCTCTGGAACTTGGTCTCTCTTGTACAATCTGATGAATTGTGGGATCATTCGGTCCTCCGATGTTACTATGACGAATGTGGAGGGGATGTTGTTCTTTCCGATGATCCTCTCAGCACTGGTGATCTTGAGTTTCATGGTTTCATGTTCTCCCTTGTCAGCATCTCTTTGATCTGGTCGTTGGTGAGATGGGTCTTGACTCGTTTAATGACCCATCGTGTCATCATACTGTGTTGGGTGGCTTCCAGTAAGATGCCGTGGTGAAGCTTAATGTCGGCCTTCTCTCCTTGTGCGATTTCCTGCATAAGTGATGTGGTCTTTGGGTTTTTGCTGATGGAGACCACTACTCCATAAGGTATCTTTGCCCAGCTGGTAGATGCTGTTTCTTCCCAGCTCGTTTTCCAGCAGCTTGATTATCTTGTCTGTTTGTAGCGCCGACAGTTTGGCTTCTCCCACGCATGTCTGTTTTAGCAGTAATTTGCCGGTGAAGTCCTCCGTTGTTGATGTTTCCTCCTGTGTGGGGGTCTCTGGTAAATTGGGCTGCTTCATCTAGGTGTTGTTAACAACTTCACGGCTGTTTCTGTTGAAAACTTCACGGCTGCTGCTGTCTTCAGTTAAAGTTGTAGTCTCTGGGCATCGGTTGATCGACATCATTTGGTGTAGAAGTTTGAATAACCTGTGCGGTTGTTTCACGTTCTGGCGTTTTACTGCAGCTAGCTGTCAGATTTCCCTCTTGTGTCTTCTTGATTGTGTTGGCGGCTTCCATGCTGCTTATTTTGAAATTCGGATGTCTTCTGGTGTTACCCTTGCCACGTGCATTTTCTGTCTTGGGTGGATTGGGGATGCAAGGGCGGGTGGGGAGAAGTGTATGGTGTGTGGGTTTGAGATATGTGTGTGGTGTGTTGGTGGGGGATGTGTGCATGGTGTGTGGGTGGGGGTGTATGTTTGTGGTGGTATGGGTGAGGATATGTATGTGGGTGGGGGATAGTGTGTGGTGTTGGGGATGTGTGTGATGGGTGCGGGGAATGTGTGTATGGGTGGGGTATATGTGTGGGTGAGTAGGGGTGGTGTGGTGGTTGGGGGAAGTATGTGTGGGTGGTGGGGGTGTGTGGGTGGGAGATGTGTGCGTGGATGGGGAATGTGTGGGTAGGTTGTGTGAGTGGCTTAGGGATGTGTAGGTAGGTGAGGGATGTGTATGTTTCGGGGTGGGATGCGTGAGTGGGTGGAGGATGTGTGTGGGTAGGGGTATTGCGATCGAGGGATGTTTGGTTGGGGGTGGGTGGGTGTGGGAGCGTGGTGGAGGATGTGTGCGTGAGTGAGTGCGTGTTGGTGGATGGGTAGGGAATGCGTGTGTGGGTGGGGAGAGGTGTGTCGTGTGTTGGTTGGGGACATTGTGTGGGTGAGGTGTGTGTATGTGGGTGGGAATTTTTGTGGTCTGTGGGTGGGGATATGTGGGGTGGATGGGTAAGGGTATCTGTGTGGGTGTGGGTGAGAATATTGATGGTATGTGGGTGGGGGATATGTGTGTGGTGTAGATGGAGATGTGTGGTGGTATTTGGGTGTGGGATGTGTTGGTGAGGGATATGTGTGTGTGCGGTGCGTAAGTTGATAATATTGCGTGGTCGGGGATGTATGTGATGTGCGGGTTGGGGATTGTGTGGTGGGGGATTGGGTTAAGGCATGTGTGGGTGGGTGGAGGATGTATGTGTGGGTGGTGGGGTGTGTGTGAGTGGATTGGGGATGCATGGGTGGTTAGGGAGATGTGTGTGTGTGTGGGGGGGGGGTAAGGGAGATGTCAATTGGTGGGGATGTGTGTGTATGGTTTGGGGATGTGTGAGTGGATGTGCGATGTGTGGGTTGGTGGGGAATTGTGTGTGTGGGTGGGGAATATTTGGTCGATGGAGATGAGGCTGGGGGATGGGTGGTTTGAGGTGTGGGTGGGGAGAAGATGTGTGGGTTAGGATGTGTAAGTGGGTGGGCGTGGGATGTGTGGGTTGGTGGGGGAATGTTTGTGGGTGGCGAGTGTGTTTTGGTTGGGGGAACATGCGAGGGCAGTGTGTGTGGGTGGGGGATGTGCGGGAGGGGGATGGGTCGGTTGGTGGGGTATGTATGTGTCCCTTGGTGTGCGTGTATGTGGGTAGGTGGGGGGTGTGTGGGTGGGTGGGGTGATGTATGGGTAGGTGGGAGATGGGCCTCATAACATGGTAATTTGCCTTGTACGCCCAATTTGTGACCCTAATAATGTTGATTTGATTTCTTCTTCTTCTTCGTTCATCCGGAGTTTTTTTTTCGGATGTGATTGCGTTGTGCCTGTTTACAGCAGAGCTGCGTTCTTGCGCCGTTAGGCCGACACATCCGACTTCTGCGGGCATTTGTTGACCGGGTTAACCTTCCCGGGGGTTTCTTAGGACGTTTGACTCTCACTGTTGTGGTGTTATCCCCCATCCCAGCTGGTCCATATAGAACAGCCAAAGATCCTGGTCAGCCCTCAAGGGAAGGCAGGGGCAGACCATGGGCATTCCCCGCCATCCAAGGAGGCTTCCATAATTACAGAGCCGATACATAGCGCTCTGGTACTGGGCTCACCCAAGGAATCGTCACGTCCTGCACATGGCTGCTTAGCCTCACTTCCGTATATTGGCCCTTCCGTTCACCATAGGCTGTTCTTCCGGAAACCAGAAGTATGCAGTCTGCAGATGACATCCACACAGTGAGCTTTCGATTCGGACTTTTCATGTAATGGATTTGCTATCCAAGCAATATTCCATTTCGTGCCACTAGGACACTTTTCCACCTTTTATGAAGTCCACACAGTGGGCTTTAGATACGGACTTTCCACGTAATGGATTTGCTATCCAAGCAATATTCCATTTCATGCCACTAGGACACTTTTCCACCTTTTATGAAGCCCACACAATGGGCTTTTGATTCGGACTTTCCACGTAATGGATATGCTATCCAAGCAATATTCCATTTCGTGCCACTAAGACACTGTTCCACCTTTTATGAAGCCCACACAGCGAGCTTTCGATTTGGACTTTCCACATAATGGATTTGCTATCCAAGCAATATTCCATTTCATGCCTCTGGGTCTTCATGCACCTTTAAATGTCAACCTGTATGTAGTTAAAGTAAGCTGCGGTCAACTTGAGCTTGTTGATATCTCCATAGAGCTTGTCCTCAAATGAAGCAGGTGTGGGCCAAAATATCTTTCTCTGTTCTGCATACGTTGGGCAATCCTGCAGCAAATGTTTTGCTGTCATTTTTCCAGTTCTACAATTACATTCATCGGTATCTCCTATCTTTAGTTTATTGAACAAGTGGTATTTCAGCCTGTTATGTCCTGTGCGGAGTCTGAAGATTGCTACTTGTTCTCTTCGGTCGAGTTTGTAATATGCATCATCCTTCTGATGGCCTGGATGCTCAGATTCCCATTTGGTTCTATAAGTGCTTTTTATCAACCTCTTTGCCTCATTATAGGTTATGTCTATGTCAGGCTGTGGTAGTCGTCCGCCCTCTTTTGCCAGTCTGTCAGCCTCTTCGTTTCGAGGTATACTGCAATGTGATGGGATCCACTGTATTACAACTTTTTTGGATTTCTGGCATAGACCATGGAGTGCTGCTCTTAGGTCAGTTAGTTCTGTGCTGCTATTGCTCTTGAGTATTGAGACAGCTGACTTTGCATCTGTGAAGATAGCTATTTGCTTCTCTTTATTTTCCTCCATCAGGAGCATTTCTGCTGCAGTTTTCAAAGCCTCTACCTCCGCTTTGAAGTTACTTGAAAATTTTCCAGTTGCCATTGAATGAGTTTTTTTCTCTCCATTTTTTAAATTTAGGAGAATTCCTCCTCCTCCATTCTCTATTGAATTTTTGGCTGATCCATCTGTATATGCATGGGTCCAATTCCTGCTTGGGTAATGTTCTTTTATGTAGTTTAGGGTTATTTCTCTTCTTTCGGTTTCATGCTGAGTGTTCTTTTTCTCAATACCAGGAATTTTTTCTATCATCTCAGGCAGTTGCTGCTGTCTCCAAGCTGGGAACTTGTGTGCATTGTGTATGGGCTTGACTGTTGATATGTTAAGTATAGGATCTGCCCTAATCCTTCGTTTTGCAGTTTCTACAAAGTTGCTACGCTTCAGTCTTCCCTTTCCAAAACCATTAAATCTGTTGTACATAGGGTGGTCTGTCAATCTTCTAAATTTTTCTGCTTGTTGCTGGGCTCTGCTATCTCTTCTATCCTGCATTGGTTGTAAACAAGTGATCTTTTCTAGTTCATTAATAGGCGTTGTCTTCAGGCTTCCAGTTATGATTCGCATTCCTTGGTTTTGGACTCTACTTATTTTGTTAAAGTTTGACTTAGCTGCTGTTGCCCAAGCTGCAATGCCATATTCCAGTACTGGCCTCACCCGTCCAGTATATAACTTCTTGAGAACTTTCTCATCTGCTCCCCACGTTGTACCAGCAAGCTTTTTCATGATTGCCATTCTCTGCCTTGCTCTTGTTCGATTTTTCTCAACCTGTGTCTTCCATGTCAGGCGACGATCAAAGGTGACTCCTAGATAGTTTGGATTTTCTTCATGGCGCAATATTTTTCCATTCAATACCAGCTTAGGTTGCTGAGTTTTATTTGAGAGGGAGAACACTGTGCATGTTGTTGTCTCCTCACTTATCTTCACTAGCCATGATTTTGACCAGTCCTCTAGCGCTAATAAGGCTTGCTGTATTCTGCTGTTAGCTGCACTAATAAATTCTTCAGATGTCCATATGGCTAGGTCATCTGCAAAGGAGGATGTGTGTACTCTGGCTGGAAAATTTTCTGTGATGTCATTTATATATGCTAGGAATAATGTTGGTGAAAGAACTCCTCCTTGGGGGACACCTTGCTCCAGCAGCATCATTTTGCTTGTTTGTCCTTGTACTTTTGTCCTGGCAGTTCTGTTCTCAAGGTAGTGGCTGATCCATTTATACATTTTTCCACAAACATGCATGTTTTGCAGTTTTACTTTCAGTCCTTCCTTCCATACTTTATCAAATGCTTTTTCTAAATCTATCCAGACTGCTAGTGTGTGCTTTTTCTCTTGGAAGGCATCCTCTATTTCCTGAGCTATATAGGTTATTTGATCTTCAGTGGATTTGTATTTTCTGAATCCTGCTTGGTGTGGTGTTAAGAGTTTGTTTTCTTCCAGATGCCATGTTAGCCTGCCATTGATAATGCGTTCCATTAATTTTCCTACACAGCTAAGTAGACTGATAGGTCGATAGCCATTTGGTTCTTCCAGGTCTTTTCCTTTCTTTGGGACTGGTATTAGTATAGCTTCCTTCCATGCCTGTGGGACTATTCCTCTCTTCCAGCTGTTATTTAGGACTGCTAGTAGTTTCTTCTTTGCCTTGGTGCCTAGTCCTATTAGCATTTCATTTGTGATTCCATCCTTTCCTGGTGATTTCTTCTTTTTTAGGGTATTCATTGCCTGTTCCATTTCTTCCATTGTTAGATTTGCCATCATATATTCTGCTGCTGTCTCTTTATTTCTATGATGTATCTGTTTGTCTTTGATTGCTTTCTTCTGTTCGGTTGTAATATCAATGTGGTTTGCATTTGCATAGTGTTCCATTAGTGCATTTGCAGCCTTTTTGCCTGTAAGCAAGGCATTTCCTTGTTTAATTGTTATTTGTTTGTTTCTAGGTCCTTCATTGTTCATGGCTTTCACTAGTTTCCATAGTTTGTTTCCATCCCTGTCAAAATTCAGGTTTTCTGTTTTTTCCCTCCAACAATCTCTTGTTGTTTGATTTACTGTTCTTTTATATTTTGCTGAGATGGCTTTGAGAGAGATGTTTGCTTCAATTGTTTGTTCTCTCTCTGCTGTCTTCCTGGCATCTTCAACTTTGTCCTCCAAACTTTGTAGTTCTTCAGTCCAGTATGGTTTGTAATTTTTCCTCGCTCCTCTTGGAATGGACTCAGTGGCTGCCTGTATTATCGCTCTGTTTAGACTTTCCACCATTTGCTTTATGTTGCCATATCGTGTATTTATGTTTTCACAATATTTGTCTGTTAGTATGGCAAATCTGTCCCAATCTGCTCGTTTGTAATCCCAGCGGGGCAAGGGCTTTTGCTCCTGTGGAACATACTCCATATTCATTTAAAGCTTGATTGGTCTGTGGTCACTACCTGCTAATTGGTCCAGCACATGGCGATCGATTTTGTGGAGGATGTCTCCTGTGCAGAAAGCTAAGTCTGGAGTAGAAGTGGTAAGCCATCTTCTGGAGTAGAAGCTCGGTGTGTCATCCGCTTTGTTGAGTAGATGGAGATTTGAGTCTATTTCCCAGTCCTCCAATTCATATCCTCTTTTGTCAGTATCTGGGTATCCCCATCTTTCTGAACGGCTATTAAAGTCTCCGACAATAATGCAGTTTGTGTCAGTTATTTTCATGTTTGAGAGTGTAAGGTCCTTATCTGCTGGGCTATACAGATTGTAGATTCTTATTTTCACGTCCTTTATCATTATATCAACACCTATAATTTCCGTTTGGTTGTTAGAGATCACAGATACTTCGCTGCAAGGTATTGTATTTCGTGTAAGTATTAGAACTCCTCCTTTGTGTCCTTCGCGGTCGAAACGTGTGGCCTGATATCCTCTGACTGAGAATTTGTGATTGGCGTTGAGGTGTGTCTCTTGAATGCATGCCACATCTATTCTATCTTTATGAAGACGCTGTGTTAGGGAGTCTTTCTTCTTGTAAACTCCTTCGGCATTCCACTGTAGTATGTTGAGTGTCCGGGGTATTTGGTCAATAGCTCTTAACCTACTCCTCTGTGCCTTGACTCCACAGCACAGGGGAAGGTGACCACCAGTAGTCATGGGTGGACCCCCTCGAGGCAGGGGGCCCGGCACTATCACCGCCTGATGGGACTTCACGGGATTAGCACCATATCGATTAATTTTGATTTGTGACATCATGAATTAAGTTACGTTGCACTGCTTTGTCAAGCCTGTGGCTCAGTACATCCGATTTCGACAAGCATTTATTCGGGATGCTTTCCCTAGCCTTTGACTGTCCCCAGTCTACCTACAAGGCAGCAGGTTTCACGTTGCACTGCTTTGTCAAGCCTGTGACTCAGTACATCCGATTTCGACAAGCATGTGATTTGATTTGATTTGATTTAGCTCGTCGAGTCGACTAATGACTAAATCCTTTGCGACATTTTCGGTTAGCAAGTGAAAATACAACGCAGATTAACAGGTACTGAATGTCACAATGAAAATGAACAGGGCAGAAACGCAGCTATAATGTCAAATGAAAAGAATAGTATAAACAAGACAATTACAGAATAAATAATATAATACAATATTACAATTTAAATATTACATCTATAGATAGACGTTCAAGGTATTGTATTAACTGATTAAGTGTCATGGAATGATAAATCGTCTTATTCGAACTTCCCATAACGTAAGAAGCTTATAAATCAAACTATAATTGACGTAGCAATGCAGTAGTTACCTGCAGTCAACCCCTTTAATGTGATATACAATACAATATGTCTGCCACCATATTAACAAATTTGAAATCATAACTGTGACACACCCCTGCTTCGAATTTTTCGCCATCCATTTTGTTTAGTCCCAAAAATACTTTTTTTGGGGGGCCAATGTATCTGTTAATTATTAACGAATGTGACCGTTTTACAGTGTTAAGTAAGGGATATATGTTAATTCCAAACATGTCAGAGCATGCTACTTCCACGAGTTGCCATGTATTATTTCAGAGTATGTCACTTCCGAGAGTTTCCATGTATTATCTCAGTCTGTTATTTCCAAGAGTGTCAATGTATTATCTCGGAGTTAGTTATTTCTAGTAGTTTTCATGTATTATCTTAGAGTCTGTAATTTCTAAGAGTTTCCATCTATTATCGTAGAGTCTGCAATTTCCAAGAGTGCCCGTGCATTATTTCAGGGTAGGTTATTTCCTAGAGTTTCCATGTATTATCTCAGAGTTAGTTACTTCCGATACTTTGCATGTATTATTTCAGAGTCAGTTATTTCCAAGAGTGTTCTTGTATTATCTCAGTTTGTAATGCCCAAGATTATTCAAAATTACGAGTATATAAATGGGTTCATGATACTGATGTTGATATGTAAACATTCTAGCCACGATAACACAAAATAACAGATTGAGACAGAGCTTCTCTTTCCCTCATCGATGCCAGTCTTCTAATGACAGTGTCTTTATTTATCCGTCTTAGAAATTTATTTATTTAAAGAAAACACGCTGTGACACTATTTATTAGCTATCATTCTAAGAGATTTACTTATAGGAAATACTTTAGATGTCGGAGATGCAATGTAGATGAGGCTTCTGAGACGCGGTGATCTGAACAAATTTACTTATAGAAAATGTGACCATTCTAACCGGACTAAAACATTTACTTATAGAAAATGTCACAACATACTTCAAATAATCTGACTAAAAGATTTACTTATGGTAAGTGTGACAATATACTTCAGCTAATCTAACTAAAAGATTTTCTTTTAGAAAATGGGACAATGCTAACCTAGCTAAATAGTTACTTATAAAAATGATCTGATAATGTTAACCTAGCAAAATAAAAACTACTTATGGACAATGTGGCAATACTAACCTGACTAAAATTGTACTTATTTAAAACGTTACGACAATATCTTCCGTTATCCAACTGATAATTCTAAAAAAATTAGCCAGGTATTTGTGATAGTCAGATGTAGAAACCTCAGCAAACTGATCAAAATTAAGCCAAGTCTGTGGTAAACAGACCATCTTCACCATGCATTACCACAAGTGAGCCATTAGAACTATCGTTCACTGAGATGATAAATCTTATACTACTTCTAAAGGCACTTTACCATCTTTATAGACGATAGTTTGCTATATTGTTCTTCAAAATAGACATAACAACCCTTTCATAGCACAAAGCCTGATCTGAGTTGTAGAGACCATGTTTTCGGCCTTATAAGTTTACTCCAAAGGAAAGTTTTTGTGTATAGCATGTCCTTTAGAATACAACCCAAGCTATGTTCGTTACAGAATGTAAAATGTAACTTTACTGAATTATTTTGGGTTTTATTTATTTATTAATTAATTTTTTTCATTGTTACCAGAACATAATTGCTGCGGAAAATAAAACCTTCACTGAAATTACGTTTGTTGTGCATTTGTGTGAACATGGAGTGTGATTTTGTTTTATGTTATTCTTCTTCTTCTTCTTCTTCTTCTTCTTCTTCTTCTTCTTCTTCTTCTTCTTCTTCTTCTTCTTCTTCTTCTTCTTCTTCTTCTTCTTCTTCTTCTTCTTCTTCTTCTTCTTCTTCTTCTTCTTCTTCTTCTTCTTCTTCTTCTTCTTCTTCTTCTTCTTCTTCTTCTTCTTCTTCTTCTTCTTCTTCTTCTTCTTCTTCTTCTTCTTCTTCTTCTTCTTCTTCTTCTTCTTCTTCTTCTTCTTCTTCTTCTTCTTCTTCTTCTTCTTCTTCTTCTTCTTCTTCTTCTTCTTCTTCTTCTTCTTCTTCTTCTTCTTCTTCTTCTTCTTCTTCTTCTTCTTCTTCTTCTTCTTCTTCTTCTTCTTCTTCTTCTTCTTCTTCTTCTTCTTCTTCTTCTTCTTCATCTTCTTCTTCTTCTTCTTCTTCTTCTTCTTCTTCTTCTTCTTCTTCTTCTTCTTCTTCTTCTTCTTCTTCTTCTTCTTCTTCTTCTTCTTCTTCTTCTTCTTCTTCTTCTTCTTCTTCTTCTTCTTCTCTTCTTCTTCTTCTTCTTCTTCTTCATCTTCTTCTTCTTCTTCTTCTTCTTCTTCTTCTTCTTCTTCTTCTTCTTCTTCTTCTTCTCTTCTTCTTCTTCTTCTTCTTCTTCTTCTTCTTCTTCTTCTTCTTCTTCTTCTTCTTCTTCTTCTTCTTCTTCTTCTTCTTCTTCTTCTTCTTCTTCTTCTTCTTCTTCTTCTTCTTCTTCTTCTTCTTCTTCTTCTTCTTCTTCTTCTTCTTCTTCTTCTTCTTCTTCTTCTTCTTCTTCTTCTTCTATATATATATAAAACAGAATTTATGTGTGTTTGTGGGTGGGTATGTGGAGATGTGGTTTTAAACTTTAAAGCTTTTAATGACAGGATTAGTAAATTACGAATAAAAGGTAAATGGAAAAATATAACGATGATTAATGTATATGCACCTACTGAAGAGAAAGAAGATGATATTAAAGAAGACTTTTATAATGATCTAGAAGATGTCATAGAAGAAACCCCCAAACAGGACATCCTGATTGTGCTGGGAGACTTCAATGCAAAAATAGGTAGAGAGCAAACTAATAAAAAAGTGGCTGGTATGGAAAGCCTACATACAACTTAAAATGATAATGGATGGAGAGTCATCAACCTGGCAGAAGCCAAAGGACTGCAGATTAGCAGTACCAGACTACAAAGAAAGGATATACACAAACAAACTTGGAAATCATGTGACAAGAGAACCTATAATCAAATAGATCACATTTTAATTAACAACAGAAATGCATCACACATACAGCAAGTCAGAAGTTATAGAGGAGCTGAGTGCCACAGTGACCACTTCCTCGTTGGAGCAAAATTTAAAATAAAACTTAAGAGAGCTTACTATACTAAATTACAAAGATTACACCCAACATATAACAGAGAAAAACTACAAGACATTACAGTCAAAGAGAAATTTACAGATGAAATAAAATGTAAACTTGAAACTCTGCAAAACCCTTCGGAGGAAAGCGTTGACCAAACTTGGTTGAACATCAAGAATACAATTCAATCTACCGCAGAAGAATGTCTCGGTGTGTTAACCACGCATAGAAAGAACAGATGGTTCAATCAAAAATGTGAAGAAGCAGTCATTAGGAAGAAGAATGCCAGACATGTATGGTTAAATGACATCAATAACATCCAAAAGGAAGAGCATTATAGAAATGAATGTAAAGAGGCTACAAAAATAGTCAGACAGCAGAAGCGAGAATATATGAGTAATATAATCAAAGATATGGAAACTAATCACCAGAAAAATGAATCCAGAAAATTGTTTTTAAGAACTGAAGTCAATGAAACGAGGGCACCAACAAAACACAAATGGTTTAAAAGACAAAAATGGGAATATGATAAATACCAATGAGGAAATGTGCAACACATGGAAAGAATATTTTATTGAATTACTAAATTGTGAAGCTCCAAGTAACATTTTCCCACAGGAAGAGGTTCTAACATGCGAACCACAAATTGAAGAACCTACATTTGAAGAAATCCTATATGTAATCACACGACTTAAAAACAATAAGGCAACTGGGACTGATGGAATTGCTGCTGAATTTATAAAGGCAGGTGGCCATGCATTACATCTAAAGCTATACGAACTAATAATAAAAATCTGGAGGACAGAAGAATTACCCCATGACTGGAAAGAGTCATTATTGATACCTATCTTTAAGAAAGGAGACAAGTTCCAATGTGGAAATTATAGAGGAATATCACTACTGTCCACAAGCTATAAGATACTATCCGCAGTATTACTAAATAGACTAAAACCATATTCAGAAGACATATTAGGTGACTACCAGGCGGGTTTTAGACAAAACAGATCAACAATAGATCAGATATTTATCTTACGACAAATAGCCGAGAAACATTGGGAATATAAAAGAGATCTCCATAACATTTTTGTGGATTTTAAAAAGGCTTATGATAGTGTCCATAGGAATAGTCTATGGAATGCTATGCAGGAATTTGGAATACCAAGGAAGTTAATTAACATGACCAGACTATGCATGGAAGATACTTATAATATAGTAACATATAATGGCAGGAAATCAGACCCCTTCCAAATAATATCTGGCTTGAAACAGGGTGATGCACTATCACCGCGCCTCTTCAATCTGGCTCTAGAGAAAGTTGTAAGGAAGATAAAGGAGGAATGTGATATTGGAGGAACATCCAAGCTGCTTGGTTATGCAGATGATATAGATATTATAGGGCAAAGTGAACAAAAGACATTGGAAATATTGACTCACTTAAAGGAAAAAGCCCAACAGATGGGGCTGGTTATCAACCAAGATAAGACAGAATATATGGTAATTTCAAGAGACGGAATGGCTAAAAACTCTGGCCACATACAAATAGATAATATGACCATTAAAAGAACGGAAACATACAAATACCTGGGTACAATCTTCAACTGCTCCAACATCATAAGGGAAGAAATACAAACTAGAATCAACTCTGGAAATAAGATATACTATGCACTACAACATCTACTAAAATCAAAGGCGCTATCTCGTAACACCAAAATCACAATATACAAAACACTGATCAGACCAGTTGTTTTGTATGGCTCTGAAACCTGGAGTACAACGAAAGGAGACGAAGCCTTGTTACAAACCTTTGAGAACAAAATTTTAAGAAGCATCTTTGGACCCATTAGGGATACACAAAGTGGAGAGTGGACAAGAAGAAGTAACAACGACATTTATGATCTATTTAAGTCCCCGCTAATCACTGGTATCATTAAGGCTAATAGACTACAATGGCTGGGGCATATAGAAAGAATGGAAGATAATAGAGAAACAAAACTCGCTTACACTCAGGAAATAAATGACCGTAGACCCCGAGGTAGACCAAGAAGACGGTGGAGAGATAATACATGTATGGACCTACAAGCACTTGGAATCAACGACTGGCAAGAGAAGGTCCACCAGAGAGACAAATGGAGACGGATTGTATTTGCAGCAAAGAACCTCAATGGCTCGGAAAGCTGAAGAAGAAGAAGAATGTGGAGATGTATTGGCTGCGTTCGATAACGGTCCATCCGATTGAGATGACATTTTCTACACGTCTTCTTGTCATTCCTGTGCAACCGACTGTCATAGTATTTTACTAACTAAAATAGTATTTACTTTGAAAATTTAATAATTATATTTACATTATCACTTCAATAATGCAAGGGGACATAACATAAGAAAAGTTATTTCAAGTGGCATAACTTTTAATAACATTCCTATTATTCTATATATAGATAGTTGCATCGTTTTCAAAGATTTATAAACTCTTTGTCCATAGTTATTTATAGGCATATGAGCTATAATAAATAGTGATATAATCTGTAAGGCATTTTCATGGTTTTCAAAAAAATAATGCATCTATTTAAATAGTGAAAATTTTCTAACTCATCTTTTTATTTTGCTTCAACAGCACATACATTTTTTTTTAACATTCTCATATGTATGGCGCGTTACACCCACGTTGGGTATTTGTGATGACAGTTGTCAAAGAATTGCTTTAAAAGAGATGTTAAATGAAAGAATGTATGAGAGGAAATAGAGAAGAAGGGCAGAATGTAGGACGGGCCTGCGAAAGATTTTCGTTCGTTTAAAAAAAAAAAACAAATTTTTTGTGATAGAAAGTTAGTTGCATATCGTTTGCAGTCAACCCACCTCACACCATTTATTGGCTGTTCGTGATATCTTGGTAAGTTTACTTTAGATAGATCTCTTCCAATCATATTTTCTACTATCAATCTATTTATTCTTCTATTCTATGTATATTTTTAACGGGAACGGGCCGAACATAGATAGATAGATAGATAGATAGATAGATAGATAGATAGATAGATAGATAGATAGATAGATAGATAGATAGATAGATCAGATAGATAGATAGATAGATCAGATAGATAGATAGATAGATAGATAGATAGATAGATAGATAGATAGATAGATAGATAGATAGATAGATAGATCAGATTGATAGATCAGATTGATAGATAGATCAGACAGACAGACAGACAGACAGACAGACAGACAGACAGACAGATAGACAGACAGACAGACAGACAGACAGACAGACAGACAGACAGACAGACAGACTAGTCGGGAACGGGAACGGCAGCTTAGATGACTACTTATATGAATTAAATGAGATGCTCCCCACCAGGAGCTGGGCGAAGCCGGGCCGGGTCAGACAGACTAACAGACAGACAGACAAGCAGACAGACAGACAGACAGATAGATAGATAGATCCCCGCCAGGGCCTGGGCTAAGTCGGGCCGGGTCAGCTAATATATATATATATATATATATATATATATATATATATCTATATATATATATATAATATATATATATATATATATATATATATATATATATATATATTCATTCATTCATTCTTTCTATTTTGTCGTCTTGACAGACGACAATTTGTTACATTGTGCTTCAAAAAGGTATAATAACTTCAACCCATGGCGGTAGCAAATGTGATTGAAAAGGCCAATTCGCGCTTTCAGTGTTCATCCCAGTGGATGCATGTGAACACATGGTCTCCGTCATCCATCCTCCTAACGTGTCCTATTAATCTAAGTCTACGAAGACTGAGCATGAAACAAACCGTCACACAACCTTATCTTTCCAATACTTCAGAATTTGTGATTTTGTCTTGCCACTTAATACCAAGTATTCTTCGCAGACACCGCGCATGAAAGCTATTTAAGCGTTTCTCTTGGTGTGAGTAAGTTGACCAGGCTTCATTGCCATAAAGAAGAGTTAGTTAGTTAGTTAGTTAGTCGACAGATCATCCTCGTTGCACATTGAACCATTCAGTCCATAAGTGCTCGGATCCCCTCCTCAGCAAATCCCGCAGCGTGTAGCGGCTAACGACGCCAGTTCTGTGTTGGTTTATCAATCTTCTTTGGCTTCCTGCGTAGTGTTCTTGTTTGGCCACCCCTCTTTTAATTTGCTGCTCCCGCAGTCTGGCCATTGTTGTAGATTCACAGTCATCACTTGGTTCTCGCAAAAGTCTCACTTCTCGTAGAGCATTCAGAATGTCAGCCTGGTCCATGGCGCGTCCGCCCTCCACAGTAGCCTCACCTGTCAGCCCGGTCATTTCCTTGTACTCCCGCATGCCCTGGCACAAAGATGAAACTAATCATTGCCAGCCGAGACCGCTTCAGAGGCAGCAACCATTCTCTTCGGATCGACCCCTCCTCTATCCTCTTGATCATGTTCATTGAGTCGCTAAGGAAACAAGCCCTAGTGAATGTCTGTGTCTCGAGCCATGTTATTGCTTTACTTGCTGCCATGACTTCCATGGTCAGGCTACTTGTGGTTTCAGTGAAAGCACCAGAGTCCTCCTTCACAATTCTCCCTCCGGCCCGAGCTGTAAAGGCTCATAAGCTTCTCACATGTCGGACGACCGACCCATCTGTGTAGATGACCGCGTCACCGTCTAGCGAATTCTCGAAAATCAACATAAAGAAAAGAAGAGTACTAAGAAGAGTACTAAGGACAAAGGTTTGATAAGCAAGGACTTTTTTGGTAGTAAGCTTCCTGTTTTCTCAGACTATTTTTGTTAACTTGTTCATTGTTGTTGCTGCCTTACCAATCCTGATGTTGATTTCCTGATCTAATGATAATTTGTTATTTACCTCTGACCCTAGATATATAAACTAGTCTATTATCTCCAGTTCGTCATCGTCAATAAAGATTGATGGTGCCCCATGTGGACCTTGTGATATAATTTGTGTCTTACTTTTGCTAATTGTTAAACTAAATTCAGAACAAGCATTTGAGAATGCAGATAGTAGACGTTGTAATTCTTCCTCAGAGTGCGTCGTAATTGTAGCATCATCTGCAAAAAGCAACTCTCTGATTAAGACCCTACTAATTTTGGTCTTGGCCTTTAGTCTCTGAGCATTGTAGAGTTCGCCATCTGAGCGTGAGTGAATGTATATGCCCCCATCCTGATCACGAAAGGCATATTTCTGTAGACGTGAAAAGTATATTCTAAAGAGGGTGGGATCCAGTGCGCAACCTTGCTTAACTCCACTATTGATTTCAAACTCTTCTGAAGTTGCACCATCAAACTTGATTATACCCTTTATGCCTGTGTGGGTCTATTCCATAATGGACAGAAGAGTTGGTGGGCAGCCGATCTTCATTAGTGCCTTGAACAGACCCTCACGACTACCAAATCAAATGCCTTTGTGAGGTCGATGAAGGCAATAAACAGTGGTTGATTCTGTTCACGGCATTTTTATTGCTATTTGTCGCAATAAGAATATCATATCAATGGTGGACCGGTTCTGTCTAAAGCCACACTGTGATTCAGAGTAGACTTGATTTCCCACGACTTGAAGAACAATTCTGGCAAATACTTTTCCAACAATAGACATAAGTGAGATACACCTATAGTTGTTACAGTCGCTCCGATCGCCCTTGTTCTTGTATACTGTTTATGCTTGAGTCTTTGAAATCCTATGGGACTTTTCCTTCTCGCCAGCATAGATCTATTAGCTGGTGGATCTGTTGAGTGAGTGTGTCTTGCCCAGTCCTGATAACCTCTATTGGAATCCCATCCTTACCTGGAGCCTTGCCAAATGCAAGTTCATTTATAGCACACTTATATTCTGTTATAGTGGGAAGTGTGTCCAGGTGGTCAAGAGTTGGCAGGACTTCTATGGCGTTGAGGGCATCATCCGCTAGTTTGGTCTCACTTGAGTAAAACTCCACATAATGCTCTACCCATCTATCCATCTGCTGTTTTCTTATCAGTGATGATTTCTCCAGTCAAGGTTTTCAGTGGTGTACTTCTTTTGATCATTGAACCGATAGCTTTCTTTATCCCTTCATACATGCTTCTGATGTTTCCCTTATCACTTGCATTTTGAATGGACTCACATAACTTTATCCAATAGTCATTTGCACACTCTCTGGCAGCCTTTTGCACATGCTTTCTTGCTTGCTTTATCTCACTAAGAGTTTTACGCGTTGTTCTTTTCTTGTTTCTTAAGAGGGCAATCTTCTTTTTATCAATCAAGGGCTGCAGTGTATGGCTGTTTGCTGCAAACCAGTCCTGCCTTTTATGATCCAATGCATGAATCACCAAACAAAGAAAAGTATAAAGTGAGCTTCACTAAACACGATTACAAGAAACAAATCGGACGTTGCGGCTAAAGCATTCGTCAGCACAGAACAAACAAACACAAACAGATATACAAATACAAAAAAAAACACTACATGGAAATGCAAAGGTTACTTATCCGAATCCTGGTTTGGTTGCTTTAAGCGCTTACCGTTTGATGTGAATGGAAAGAAAAGGACGTATGGATTAAACACGTCAGTAGGTGACAGAGATTGGCTTTGCCGCTCGGTGAGAGGGATGGGGGACGCCCATGTGAGCGAACGGTGGGTGCAAAGCGGATTAGCAGTGAACTGTAACCGGCTCTGTGGTGAAGGTGTAGTAAGCACTCCCGCATACCGCGTAGGAGCACAGCCGCAGACGCTTGGAATGCAGTCCGTCCTGCGTTGGTTTGCATATAATGGCATGAGTACCGGTCGCTGAGAAAGCAATGACAAGCCACTGAATGCACACTTGCCAAGAAATCACAAACAGCAAAAGTAATTTTGGGGTTGATTGCTTCGTCCTATAAAGGATATAATACTACGACGTTTTTCTAGTGGGCTATACAACTTCAAGGATGGAAAAGTAGAAGGTGAGTTTGGAAGTTGAGGCCGTGAGGGAGAGTGAACCAAATGAAAGATGATGCGGTTTTCCAATGTCTTACGATAACGTTCGTGAGATGCGCACGATTTTAACGCCGTAATCTGTATGTCTGCCAATCCACAGTCTTCAGAACTGTTAAAGTGTGTGGATACCTGTTTCTGGGCACCTCTGTTGATATCAGATAGGTGCTTGATCCACAGTGCCGTAAACCCATACCGCTGTTTTATAATGAGTTTCCTTAAGTTTACTCCACTTTTCACTTGCTGTGCCATTTTCTGATGTATCAGTGAAAGCGTCTTCAAGTTGCTGTTGGAACTCAAAGCACGTATCAGGATCGTGGGTCTTAATATTATTAATACTGCGGATAGATTTGCGTTTAGCTGTGTAGATTCTCTTTGGTCTCAGTCTAACCCTTGCAACAACCAAACAATGATCCGTATCACAGTCAGCACTGTGGTAATTTCGAGTTAATGATCTTTGGTACAGATGTTGTCTCCGTGTGATGATGAAGTCCAGCTGATGCCAATGGCCAGATCTTGGATGCTTAGTTAGTTAGTTAGTCTTTCCTCTTGAGTTAGCATCCGTTTGCAGCATGCATGGAACTACATCTGGAAAAAAACATTCTCATGGATGTGACATAATGGAACTCATTATTTCACAGTTCGTAAACAGTTCGCACACCAAACAGAGAAAATATTGCACCAACATGCACAACGAACATCTTACGCCACGCTTGACACCTCTAAAAATATAACTATCAAGTTATAATTAACCCAAGAGGCGTCCCTGAATCATACACTGATTGGAAGGGACCAGTCTTGTGATCAGCAATTGAGCACGAAGACGCTACTTTTGAATACATTTTGACGCTACTTTCTTCTGTACATTGTGAAAGCAGATGGACCATCTTGCTTTGTGGTGTCGTTTTTATTCGTATTTGTGACTTTCATCACTGATCCGAAGTAAGCTTGCCATTCCTTAGATCAATAAGACGACACCCTTAAGAAGGTTGAGGTACCTTGTGTTTGTGCGTTGTTTAAAATGTGAGATTAATTATCAAAACTCTGATGATGCTAACTTCACTAGTTGCAGCGCCCAGCAGACTTGAGACCATTCTCCTGCAACCATGATGCAATTCATCTCCCTAAAACTGCTCGCTCTGAATTGATTCTCCAAGTCTGTTGTCTTTTATGAATGCATATTACACCATAACCTCATAGAAAGCTGTAAAAAGTAAAGTTCTAATTGCACTTGTATGCATTATATCAAATGCAAACTTTTCTTTCTTGCACAGAAGACAGTTTATGTGATTGAAACATTTTTTCGCTTAATCTACATGCTTCTACCTGTAACACTGCTAGGAGTGAGTGATGAAGTTATATCTTTCCTCCTCTCTTCTTAAGTTATGTGTGAACAATGGGTTGATATAATATTGTTGTATAGTTGATAGATCTAGCACTCAGACACAGCACCATTTAAATGGCGTGGCTATTATTTTACGTTTCACAAATTACCATTTGTGACGGTTGAGCTAGACCGTCTGTCCAGACATGGGGAAGACTCAAACCCCTATCTTTAACCAACTGTTGTTTATCAGCAGAAGGGGAATATTGCATTCTGACTCCAGATGCAGATGAAGACATGGTGAGAGAGGCACTAACTTATGTTAGGACTCTCACACTGTTATATATAGGATATATATTATTCGTTAACATGAAACGGATTATGTATGCTTTGCACTTTGTAAACATTTCACATAAGGTTTTCCTTTATACCCATTCAAGCACACGAACCCGCTTTTCTCTTGCCATGAGAAAAACATTGATATATGAGTCATACTCATATTAACTTCTGAAAGCTGGTGGGATAGTATTTGCTCGAATCTGATAACCCCAGTCAAGAGAACAGTTATAAGTAGGAGATGAGTTAAGGAGAAGACACACTTGTGAACCAGACATGAAATGCTCAAGTCAAACTTACAACATGCATGGCCATAATATGAGTCAATGGGTTGATAAATGTATGTTTATGTCATTTATTAATGTAACCATAACATCATATCCTATTGTCCTTTCCAAGTGACTTGAATTGCTCATCAGACATCATATCACCATTCTGTGTCATTGTTTGTTGTTAACGTCTCACTGAAACCCCTGGTACAATGAGAATACACATACACAAGAAGGCCAGATGATGAGTAGCATGCATACCATTGTGGTACCCATTGACATTCATAGTTGATTTCACACAAGCTAGGAGAGGGGGTTTAGCTCTTACTCTCAGGCTGATATCCGTCTTCCTGCCTTTTTGATTCTTCCTTCACTGTCCCTGTTCATTCTAAACTCTATCTTCACAATATTGAGCTTACCAGAATGTATATGGATATGGTTATTTAAATTGACAGTGATGTGAGTGGTGCTACTTGGTGGAAAGCAGTATTTTGAGACGAAGCAGCCAGACGGTAGGAGATTGAGACAGCTCAGGTCATCCACCTGAGTTATGAGCAGTCGTCATTTTGTCCTGAAGACAGGTAGTGTACGAGAGGATCCATTCACCCATGGACCCAGTTGCCAGGCGTGAGCTCTGTCCCATTGCCTCCAGATTGAGACTTCCAACTGCTATACACAAATCCACTCCAGTCGTTTTTCAGAATTCCAATTTCTCTACATGATGGTGAAGAGATGCCACATCACACTAGGCCATCCATACTTCTTACCATCATAGACAATCTCTGAACACCATTTTAAAAGTGTTCAAATTTTATTCCACAGGAGACATTAGAGTTAGTCAAAGCACAAACAATTTTAATTTACATCTTTGGGAGAGACGGGGAGAAAACATGTATTTTGTTCATGCATCATGCCAGCTTTTGTAATGATCATTGATGTGCATGTATGATTATCATGAACCATGTGTATTCTTTGCACCAGCACCCTACCCCAATTGCAGCGTTTTAATAAACCTTGAAACTTTAGTTACTTCTAATTTTTTACAGTTTCATCGTATTATACCAAATTTACTTGTGTGTAATTACAATTATAATTAACACAGGTTAACTTTAGTGGGAACCAGTAGGGATTGGTGACATCACATGGGGCATTGATGAACTTCTCCATGGTAATGACCCAGGTTCCCCAGTTCTTCCAGAGAACCCTTTCTTTATTCTATATATTGTCCTTCTGGACCTTAGAGGAATCAATGGGACTTTTGGGGGTTTTGAACTAATTGTGTCCTTTTCAGGAGGAACAACTTTATGGTGTGTTTTTCTAACTTATCCAGGACATCCGTAGACCTGCCAAGTTCTCTATAGTCACAGTTCACCACCCAGACTACTACACACCATTTTGAATTAGTCCCATGTCTCTAGTTTAAAAAGACTGCGGGGTATGTACTTCGTGCTACCGATTCTTACCATCATTTCCGCACCTTACAATGGAAGTGCATAAAGTTTTGCAAGACTATAACCTTCAGTGGAATCAGCTTCGGGGTGTTACAACTAATGGAGGGGGAAAAAAAACATGGCTCAAGTGAGATAGGGTATGGTGCCGCGGATCAATACTCAGTCGAACGATTTGCAATTTCCGGTTGCTCTCTTCATACACTGCATCATACATCAGCAAGCATTCTGTGGGAAAGACTTAGATATTTCTTTTGTACTGAAACCAGTCGTTTCTGCTGTGAACTTCATTCGGATACATGCACTCAATCGCCGTCAGTTCCAGACTTTTCGTAAAGAAATTGATTATGAATTCTGTGACTTGCCTTATCACACATCAGTGAAGTGGCTCAGCTGCGGTAAAGTCCTGTTTCATTTTTACAAGCACCGAAACTACATAGATATTTTCCTCCCTGAAAAATAATAGAGCTGATCCACAACTGTCAGATCCTACCTGGCTGTCAAAGTTGCCATTTTTGGTCGACATCACATCCCACATGAATAAACTGAATTTGAAGCTTTAGGGAAAGGATAACCTCGACTGTGATCTCTACAGAATCATCAAAGGATTTTGGAGAAAGCTGTCATTGGTTTAAGCACAGCTGGAAGGAGAAAAATTTTCTTATTTTCGCTGTTTCAAAGAGTTTTGCGCTACAATCGCCGAAGATGTCAACCTCGATTTTCAGGGGGGAAAATATTCGTGACTCTAAGAAACATTTTGGAGAAATTTTCAGATCTTGATAGAATTGAATGTGACATTCTTCTGTCCCAGAATCCGTTTGATTGCAACCTTGATGGTGTGCCAGTTGAACTACAGTTGGAGCTCACTGATTTGAAAGCAAATGATTTGTTGAAGGAGAAGCACAGAGAAGGAAAACTTGTTAAATTTTACCCTACTTACATGATGTTGAATTTCCGAAACTGGAAATTATTTGTTTGTTTTTTGTTTTGTTTTTTTGTTTAAGTAATACCTGGTGCATTGGTTTTACAGCCTGTTATTCAGAATTTATCCTAACCCCAAGCAACCACTGAAGCAGACAGGCTGTGGCGGTTCAGCACCCAATTGGCCGGGGGCTGCCCAGCTCGAGGCGGGCGGTAGCTGATCAGTGTCATCTGTAGGTATTTACTACCGTCAGAGGCAACCCGTGACGCCCCATGTCTACGTCAACTGACAAGGACTTATAACCAGTAACTGCTACCGCTCGCTTTGATTCCGAGACCGGTTAAAACCAGGGATGGAGTTATACCTCTCCATAGCACAAAGCAGGGGCTAAAATATTGAGATCATGTGTTTCCCATGCAGCATGATCCCTCTCTAAATCTTAGCCCAGGTTTTGTGCTATGGAGAGGTATAACTCCATTCCTACAGTGTTCTTGGGATACGAAATACGAATTCAAGAATTAATGTCATTGCACTAGGGACTTTCTCATACGTGCTCCGTCTCCATCTGCTGTAGCCAAGGAACAGTCCCAATACAGATGATACCAGTGAATGATTGGTTGAACGTTCGACTACATGTTCTTCTATGGGTTTCCTCTCAAGATCCACTCCTGTCGAGTTACCTCCACTTGATCGGATCACATTCTCTGATTTCACTGTAACAGAAACGTCTGTTATCTGGTTGGTCTAATCAACAACCCAGTGAACCCACGCTTGCACTGACATAAAACAGTAAGGACATCTTGAGCAACGATGGGAAAACGACAACACCGCCACCACCAACAACAACACTAACAACAAAATTAAAAGTTTATTAACGAATGAAAAATTTGATACGACAGGCAGATTTAAGTCCGAATCAGGAGCACGACGCCACTACATGATTTTATATTTTCTTGTAGACGAAGCCCTGTGGCGTCGGTGATCATGTCTGTCGATGGCTTCTGTTTCTTGTTTTTTCAAACATTTATGATACCAACATTTATCCATGCCATGAGGTCAAACTGTCAAGCACCCCTGTGACGTGTCTCCACCTTGCCGTGGTAGAGGGGCTTCCAGTGTGTTCCAGTGATTCATAGAGCTATGCCGATGGAAGCATAGCTTCTGGTAGGCTCTCCCATGCCGGACAGGTCAAGAGATAGGAACCAGACCCAAAGAGACACACACCTGCTGCCTTGCAGGTAGATCGGAGACAGACAGTCAAAGGCTAGGGATACGCAAATCCATAGCACTCAAGTCCAAATCAGGCCCACGTTGTCATTACATTCTTGGCTCAGGCACATATTCTACGGCTCTAAGCTGAGAGATATGGCTGAACGCCAGTCAAAATCCCCCGGACGTGAGGGCCGGGCCGATACTCACCCACTGCTAAATGGAGGTCAGATGCTGAGCCTGCTACATGCTTGGTTCAGACACTTGTTCTACGACTCTCAGCCGATGGATATGAGGGATAGTTAGTTAGTTAGTTAGTTAATTAGTTAGTTAGTTACTTAGTTATTTAGTTAGTTTGTCGATAGATCATCCTCATTGCACATCGAACCATTCAGTCCATAAGTGCTCGGATCCCCCCTCGGCAAATCCCGCAGCGTGTAGCGGCTAATGACACCAGTTTAGTGTTGATTTATCAGTCTTCTTTGGCTTCCTGCATAGGCGTTCTTGTTTGGCCAGCCCTCTTTTGATTTGCTGTTCTCGCAGTCTGACCATGGTTGTAGATTCGCAGTCATCACTTGGTTCTCGCATAAGTCTTACTTCTCGTAGAGCTTTCAGAAATTCAGCATGGCCCATGGCGCGTCCGGCCTCCGCCTTAGCCTTACCCTCGAGCTTGTCAGCCCCGCTCATTTTCTTATACTCCCGCATGCCCTGGCACGAAGATGAAACTAATCTTTGTCAGCCGAGACTACTCCAGAGACAGCAACTACTCTCTTCGGATCCAGCCCATCTCTGTCATTTTGAGCATGCTCATTGAATCGCTAAGGAAACACGCCCTTCTGAATCATCAGAAGTCGGATGTGTCGGCCTAATGGAGCAAGAACGCAGCTCTGTTGTAAACAGGCACAACGCAATCACGTCCGAAATATATAAAAAAAAGCTCAGGATGAACGAAGAAGAAGAAGAATGTCTGTGTCTCGAGCCATGTTATTTCATTACTTACTGCCATGACTTCCATAGTCAGGCTACTTGTGGTCTCAACAAAAGCACCAGAGTCATCCTTCACAATTCTCCCTCCGGCCCGGGCCGTGAAGGCCCATGATCTTCTCATATGTTGAACGACCGACCCATCTGTATAGATGATTGCATTACCGTCTGACGAATTCTCGAAAATCAACTCTTGTACTTCCGTCTCCACATCAGCCGGATTTTCTTGTCTGCATTTTCTGTCTAGTTGGATGCAAACTGAATAGGAGTGAGAGAGGAGTGTTGAGAGGGGTGTTGCTTCTTCATGACAATGCCAGACCACATATGGTTCGATTAACTCAGGAGAAAATTAATCAATTAAGGTGGGAAGTTCTGGAACATCCACGTTACAGCCCCGACTTAGCCCCTAGCGATTTCCAACTTTTTAATCCACTGAAAACCCACCTTTTCGGGAGACATTTCGCGAATGACGCCGAAGTTGAATGTGAAGTGAAAACGTGGTTTCGAAAACAGAGCACGCAGTTATATGCAGCCGGTTTGGGAGGACTGATAAAACGGTGGGATAAGTGCATCAACATTAGTGAAAATTATGTTGAGAAATGAAGGGACAATATATGTATAAAAATAAACTGGTTTCAAGTTGTTATCATATTCAGTTATTTTCTACAGCAATTTGTGACTTACTTATTGACTTCCCCTCGTAGGTATGGTAGTACGTGCCTGTTGGAACTCTGGCCGTGTCCCAAGTATTATTTGGGTATTCTATATACACTCCCGCTCCTCCAGTTCGAACAGCATTTTGTGCTGATCCATCCGTGTAGACTCGGATCCAGAGGTCTTGTGGGTATTCTTCATCAAAGTCGCTGAAATTGGCTGTTATGCGCTGTACACTGTGCTGTACTTTCTTGTCAAATATTCCTCTCCCCTTTGTTTGAATTTGTAGTGATAGCCTATGATTATCTTTCCATGGAGTTCGCACCGGGATAGTTGCTAGGGGGATACCAACTATGGGCAGATCGGTGGTTTCTCTGCAGAGTCGTTTGGCCTACTGGATAAAACTACTTCTTTTCAACCGCCCCATAGCTAAGTTTACAAATCTATGCTTCATAGGGTGGTCTGGCAAGCTGAGGAAGTTTTCTGTTTGTATTCGCGTTTTCGTATTCATATGCTCTCTCAGTGCTTGTGTCCTCCCCATCTTCTCGATTTCCACTATAGGGGATGATCTTATCTATCCCGTGATGAATCTAAGTGCTAGAATTTGTACCTTGTCCAGTTCTTGTGTGGTTTTTGATGCTGAACACCACGCAGTTGACCCGTATTCCACTTGTGGTCGTATGCTCTGTTGATAAACGTTGCTAAGTATTTTCTCAATGGCTCTCCGTCTGGTTCCAATCAGCTTTCTCAGGATGGCTATTTTCCTTCTGGCTTTTGCTACTGATTTGTTGATGTGCTTTCTCTATGTCAGCCTGTCATCAAATGTTACTCCAAAGTATGTTGGTCCCTTATCTTCTCTTAGGAGCGTTCCATTTATCTGTATGACCCCGGCCTTTTGTTTTGGAGAGAGGGTAAATAGAGTAGTGCTGCACTTGTCAGTGTTTATGCTGACACACCATCTATTTGCCCATGCAACAAATGTATCTACAGCTCTTTGTAGCGATCGGAAGACCACTGATGCATGTTCATTTGTGCTCCATAGAACCAGGTCATCAGAGTACAATGCCGCTTTAATTCCATGCGATAGATTAGCAACAAGATCATTGATGAAGATTAGTAAAAGTGAGTGTGTATGTGGGGGGGGGGCGGGGGGAGAGACAAGACTCCGCACTGGAGAACACCGTGACGCAGTAGTACTTTCTTGCTCTTGAGTCCGTCTATCTGTACTCGGGCTCATCTGTTGTGCAAGTATGCTTTTACCCATTTGTACATTCTTCCATTGACTTTATAGTTTCTCAGTTTCTTTATCAGAAACTTATGAATTTCCTAAACTCTTCAACTACTTTATTTATGTCTTTCTCAGTGTTCAGATTTCTAACCAGTATGCTGGTACGATGCTAGTATCTTACACAATCTGCTTTCTTGTAGTTCCACCTTGAGTGGGTGCTGCTTTAACTTAAAAGCTCATTTTCTACAGTTAGAAATATTGGCCGATGGTCACTGCCACCAAGTTGTTTCCCAACAATTCGTTTAATGTCCAGAAGTCCAGAAACAATGAAATATACTTTTACAGACGAGAAGAGATTCCAAATCACAGTGCTGAAGATGAACATCTTCTAAGAAACGAAGAGAATGAATAACATTTTCGCAATAAAGGAAAGTGCGCAAGAAATCATCATAGGATAAAAGAAGAAGACAAGGAGACATAAGTTTGTTTGGAATTATGTCTTATTTAATAACTTCGTCGTCATTTTCTTTGTCTCTGTATCACTTATTGGAGCCTAAGCTCTTTTCCATCTCAGGCTATCTCCTGCAGTTCTCTCCATGCCCTTTCTAAGTTATTCATCTAGATCTGCCTATATTTTGTTTGCAGTCAAATGCTCTCTCTCTCTCTCTCTCTCTCTCTCTCTCTCTCTCTCTCTCTCTCTCTATATATATATATATATATATATATATATATATATATATATATATATATAAGTGTGTGTGTGTGTGTGTGTATGTGTGTGTGTGTGTTTGAGTGTGTAAGCCTGCGTGCGTGTGTGTAATCTGTTCCACACGAAACTAACTTGCCAATTGTTATGTTTCCCAAGGCGGTATGGCTCTATGTTTGTGGAAAATCTGCCCAGCGGCTCCATGGCTCATCAACAAATAAGAGGCTTTCAGGATCTGTGTCGGACGATTCCAGTAGGTTGATGACTGCCCTCGGTTGTATAAAATTCAATCCATCCTTTCTCCAATTTTCCTCTTCCTCTTTCAACACATGGTGCTCACATTTTTTTTCCAATAACTTTTATCAATATTTAATAAAACGGACTGGTTTAGTATCTTTACAGTTAACAGTTCTTAACAGTGTCCTGCGATCAGCTTCTTGTTAAAAAAAAAATGTGTACAACTTCACAGCGATACTTTGAAGTGTACAAAATTTCATATTCAATCCCATTGAACAATATTCACACATTCAGATGTTAGCGATAAGTGGTAAGATTAAAAAAAAAAAATCCAGATTCATGAAAGTACCCACATATTGAGACACCGCTGAACACTCCCATTTTAAACTCCGCGGGGTTCTTGTCATAAGGCCAATCCCGTGAATCACGAGAAAATTAACCATTCAACGCTAATGTTTCGGTGTGAAGATGTAATACTTCTAATATTGTGCATTTCATCTCTGACCTGTAAATTATATACCGCATATAAACAAACTTTGGAATCTGCTGTACAATCTACAGAACAAAAAAAATTTTGTTGGGTGGACATAATGATAAGGTTATATGCTAAATCTCATAATTTTCCCTCAGTTGGTTACTGAGCTATGGATTTTTATATTGAGGCAAACAAATGTGAATGCACTATAACAACTAACTGCAATGCATCTATCTACATTATTAAGAAGACAATTTGAAGGTAACACACATACACATTGCAAGTAGCAAAGGAAATGAACAGTTTGTGAATTCAATGATAATAACCTGGAGATGAGATATGGATTCTACGTTTGCGACACGATGTTATGAAGCCACAACTACAGTTTTCTTTGAAAAACAAAATCTATGGAATAAAAAGGATCGCTTGGATGGAGAACACCCATGTGTAATTTCCGATAAGAGTGACCATGGCTGATAACTAAACTAGGCTACATTAGAACAAGGCTATCATACTGACAGCTGCTGCGATTTTGTGAACTGTTTCAGGGAATTGGCCCTCGTTGTAACTATACAAACAGGTGTACAATAAACAACACATGTATAAACACACAGGATAAGACTGCACACAAACGGAGATAGATGTGCGCACATACAAACACACATACACATATATAAATATAAAAACGCATACATACACTCATACATGTGCTGCGTTGTGTGTGTGTGTGTGTGTGTGTGTGTGTGTGTGTGTGTGTGTGTGTGTGTGTGTGTGTGTGAGAAAGAGAAAGAGAGAACGAAAGAAAGTAAAGTAGAAAAAAATGAAAGAAAGAAAGAAAGAAAGATTAATGAGACAGGAGACAGAGGTGAACAAACAATTAGAAAAGCAATGCAATGAAGCCACTAGTTAGACAAATAGACAGAATCAAAAATAGCAACTCATGGAAACAACAGCAAGGAAATACAGCTGTCCTGTGCAAATTTGCAGCTACCATGCAATGGACCTAACAAAAGGAAACATTTCAAGTATTTTCGTCACACAGCAATCATATAACATCTGCCATTCAGTGATCTGCGTAGAACTTTCGCTTGCAACAGTTTTCGGAAATTTATCTCCATTTTGGTTTTTTTCTTCTTCTTCCTCTTCTTCTTCTCATAGCCCATACAGTGCGTTGGCTAGATGGAGTAAAAGCGATATTGAAGAGTTGAGTTGAGTTGCGTTGAGTTAAGAACCGAAATCACTGCACTCAGGACATTCGCATACGCGCTCCGTGCCCTCGTTCAATAGGCCAGCGAAGAGTCATACTACTAATCGTTCCCATCGCTGTCTGATTAAAAGTTCTCCTGGTCTTCCATCTCAGTCTTCCCTTCCAGAACCCATGCCGATCCCCCACAAGCTCATCCTTTCCACATATGGGCTCTTAATCTGGTTCTCCGCCTTCTCCACCTGGTCTTACAAGCGCACGACCACCCCACCCCTTTGTCCATAGGTAATCTACCACCAAGAGGTGCATTCCCTGCTAGCATATCAGCCTGTTCATTCCCCCGCACCCCCGCATAGCCAGGGCAAAATATCCATACAATTCGATAGCGACAATTCGAAGCGACGATAGCCATGCCACACGAAACATTCCTTTCTCCACCTTACTAAGCATACTCTTTGAATCCGTAATGAATACAATATGTGTTGCAGTAGTCTCCTCCATCCAACGGAATGCCGTTGTTACTGCCTCCACCTCCATTCTCATCCTGGATGTCATAGTCTCTCTCATATGCCAAACTCTCCTTTTTTAAGACTCGTCCATAGAATATGATGTCTACTAGGGCTTCCAGGATAAACAAGAGACAGTGGCGGTAGCTCTTGACCTGGAGGATGCGTATAGCAGGGTCATGTATGATGTTCACACTGTTGGACATGGAGGTCTGCCCTTGCGACATTGAAGAAATCAGATATAACGTTAGTGCAAGCAATAAGACAAGCGACTTCCGGTTTCAAGATGGCGACGGACGGTCGTGTTGTTTTGTGTTCGTTAACTTTTTCGCGTAAGGGATGGATTTATTCATTTCTTGCGTGTAATTGGTGTGCCAGGATGTAAAACCAGGAGTTTCTACTCAAGATCTGCGCGGGTGCTACGGAGTTCGTGCATCGAGCGAAGCCATCCTTGAGTGAATTTTCAGCAGCGTGTGTGGTTCTCAATCAAAAGTCTGTGTTTACGTTTTTTCAACATGGCGGAACAACGTGAGTTTTCCGAACGATCAGCAGTCAACATACCGAAGCGGCGTGGTAGCCGCGCAGGGAAAAAGAAGCCAGGTAAGCGCGGTGGCTTGAGGCGTTTTAGACTCAAGTGTCACCGTCTAGGACTCAGGAACATCCGTATTCTATATTGGAACTGTGCCAGTGTAAAACAACGGGGCTCTATTTTAGAAACCCTAGTTTACAGGAACGACATTGTAGCACTCCAGGAGACGAGACTGGGCGATCAGCTACTCCAAATTGCCGGCTTCAAATGTTTCTATAACAGACGACATCTGGGAACGGCGATTCTCGTTCGCGACAGCATGGTGGCGTCAGAGCTAGACATGTCCAGTTGGGACAGTGACGATATACAAATACAGGCGTTGAGAGTTCATTCCAGTATACCATTCGTGTTGGTTAATGTTTATGCCCGCAATGCGAGTGTGGACGCCCAGAAGTGGCAGTGCTTAAGTGGCATATTAGGCCACGAGAGAAATGTTATTTTCTGTGGTGACTTCAACGCTAAAGGCAGATCATGGGGAAACACTTCCTCCAATACACAAGGGGAGGAGCTCGAGACTGCACTGGAAACCATCGACCTGGTTTGTATCAACAGTGGCTGTGTCACCAGGACAGCAAGCCGTCCAGGCGATGAGGACAGTGCTATTGATCTGGCGCTAGTTTCACCTTCACTCACTACAGTGTGTAGATGGGGTGTCCTAGGACACCATGGCAGCGACCACCACCCATGCAGCATATTGGTGGAGAAAGGCAGAACCAGGCAGCACAAGCTAAAGGTAAAGACGTTCCAGTATGACAGTACAGGGCAAGATGTGGTGAGTAAAATAAGACGTGACAAGCGCAGAACGCTTCAGGGCAGGAAGAAAAGGAAAAAAAGCTGGGAGCAGCCACCGTGGTGGAGTTTCGAGGTGGAGAAGGCTTGGGTGGATAAGCGTAGTGCTGTAAGGAGATGGCAAAATGCCAAGAAGAACAGAGCTGGTCATCCTAGTCCCTGCTTGCACTTAGAAAGAGAGATGCACACAAAAGTAAGCTATTTCAAAAAACTGGTCACGGTGGTTAAAAGCGAAAAATGGGCAGAGGTGTGTCAAAGAGTAAGCACAGACAAGTCACTGAAATTGTTCTGGCGACTACATAAAAGCATGAGTGGTGTAGTCAAGAATAAGAGCATTTCTGACTTCCAAGGTGCTGACCTCATCTGGCAGAGGACTGACGAGGACAAGGGCAAAGCCCTCTTTGAACGCTACCTTGAGCAGAGCAACCAGACAGACATGGGAGGCCGGAATCTGGCCAAGGAGGTCACCTCAGACAGATGTAAGGCCCAGAACACTTCGGATGAAGACACAGTGACAGTGAAAGAAATCAAGGCTGTGCTTCGACGATCAAAAAACAGTGCTCCAGGCCCTGATGGCATAAGATACGACGACATAAATAGGTGTACCGACAATGAGCTAGAGAAACTAGCAGACATGTACAACAACAGTATAGGGAGTGCTAGCATCAAGGAGGAATGGTTACACAGCTATCTGATTCCCTTGCCGAAGCCTGACAAAGACCACAAGAAAATTCAGGGATATCGAATTATAACCATGCAGAATACAATAGGCAAGCTGCTGGAGAAGGTAATTGCCAGGAAAATATCAAGCCAACTAGAGAGGCAAGGTGTTTTCCCACCTACCCTGGGTGGGTACCGTCCAAAAAGAGAAACCTGGACCAATGCAGCAGTCTTTGCCCACGATGTCTATGAAGGTTTCCACTCAGGCACTGAAACCGTTGCTGCAGCGATTGATCTTGAGGACGCATACAACAGAGTACCACTGGATTTTTTAATGTTTCAGCTTCTTGAACTAAACGTAAGTCCATTCCTCCTTAGTTGGATCGCTGCAGCTCTCTTCCAACGGAAAGTAGTTTTTAGATGTGGCAGTTGGACTTCGGAACCAACAACAATATATCCTGGCCTACCACAGGGATCACCATTATCTCCGGTACTGTTCAACGCCTACACAGTGAGAATCACCAGTGAGCAGATCACTGGACCTGGCAGGACATTGTCATATGCCGATGATGTTTTAGTGTATCGTCAGGGTAAGGACAGGGAGGAGGTTGCTGTGGAACTACAAACCGAACTCAATCGCATAAGTACTTGGTGTGATGAAGCTGGGGCAATGGTCAACCCAACAAAGGCAACAGTGACTTGGTTCTCGTTGAATAATCATATTGTCAACAATCCAACACCAACTGTAATGCTGTGTTCAGAGACGGTGGAAAGAACGCAGGCAATGAATTACCTGGGGATACGGTTTGATCGAAGCCTTGCTTATAATGTGCACATAGACCAGGTGATAACAAAGGCCAAGCGGGGTTTGGCAGCGATGAGGGTGATGGCGGCAGCAAACTGTGAGCAGCGCCATCTATGTCTTCTGTACGAGGGGCTGGTCATGTCTGTTTTGGAGTATGCAATGGCAATCCTGACTGTCAGCCATAAGCAGATAGAAAGGATGGAAAGGATACGGAATGAAGCTATGCGCATTATTCTTGGATGTACAAGAGATACAGCATGCAGGGCGATGCGCTACCTTCTTGATTTTCCAACCATTGAAGAGAGAATGCAAGTTTGCAGGGCACGTGCCTACCTCAGAATTAACGCAAACACACAGCATCCACTGCATAGTGAAATTAGGAAGGTGAAGGGCAGCAGGTTAAAAAGAGGACGGTCGTGGATGGGTCAAGCCGAGGACATTCTTCAACAGGTGTGTTCACTTGAGGACTTAGAACCTGGCGAGGAGTGGGTGCAAGTGCCAACAGACTTCTGCACATCCTTTTCAGTTTGCATCCAACTAGATAGAAAATGCAGACAAGAAAATCCGGTTGCTGTTGAGGCTGAAGTACAAGCGTTGATTTTCGAGAATTCGCTAGACAGTGACGCGGTCATCTACACAGATGGGTCGGTCGTCCGACATGTGAGAAGCTCATGGGCCTTTACAGCTCGGGCCGGAGGGAGAATTGTGAAGGAGGACTCTGGTGCTTTCACTGAAACCACAAGTAGCCTGACCATGGAAGTCATGGCAGTAAGTAAAGCAATAACATGGCTCGAGACACAGACATTCACTAGGGCTTGTTTCCTTAGCGACTCAATGAACATGATCAAGAGGATAGAGGAGGGGTCGATCCGAAGAGAATGGTTGCTGCCTCTGAAGCGGTCTCGGCTGGCAAAGATTAGTTTCATCTTCGTGCCAGGGCATGCGGGAGTACAAGGAAATGAGCGGGCTGACAAGCTCGCAGGTGAGGCTACTGTTGAGGGCGGACGCGCCATGGACCAGGCTGACATTCTGAATGCTCTACGAGAAGTGAGACTTTTGCAAGAACCAAGTGATGACTGTGAATCTACAACAATGGCCAGACTGCGAGAGCAGCAAATTAAAAGAGGGGTGGCCAAACAAGAACACTACGCAGGAAGCCAAAGAAGATTGATAAACCAACACAGAACTGGCGTCGTTAGCCGCTACACGCTGCGGGATTTGCTGAGGAGGGGATCCGAGCACTTATGGACTGAATGGTCCGATGTGCAACGAGGATGATCTGTCGACTAACTAACTAACTAACTAATAAGACAAGCAAAATACATAAGATAACATCTTGCACGTCTCTGCGTCACTTCACGGCAATATCATTAGGACAAAAGTAGAAGAAAAACAAGAATAAGAACCAATCTTCCTCAATATTGAATTCTTGCTGGATAGATCCGTTTTCTCTCCTTTTCATCCAATGCATATTTAGTACAATTCTGTAACATTTCTATCAAAGTCAGATGCGTAATTTTCATCTGTTTTGCTAAATGTCCACTTTTGACACTCATATATTGCCAGAGGAAATACGCATTCTCCTAATATTCTAACATTTCTTGATCTGTTTATCTCAGTCCATACATATTTTAAATTATGTAAATAATATAAAGTCATAGGGTAGTGTTTGGTGTATGTTTAATTTCTGAGCGACTCAATAAGCATGCTGAAGAGGATAGAGATGGAGTGGATCCGAAGAGAGTGTTTGCTGTCTCTAGAGCGGTCTCGGCTGGGTAAGATTAGTTTCAACTTCGTGACAGGGCATGCGGGAGTAAGAACGATCGAACAAACAAACTTTATTTTCGAAGGGTAACAAATTGGGCACATAGGCCCGTCTTACATTCGGCCCTTCCAATCACTCATCTTTCGTTCATCAGTAAATAGTGCATTCACTTAGGAAAAAACATTGTCAAATGAATGTTGTAAGCATAAACATCGCATGTTACCATGTTATGAGACAAATCCCCCACCCACTCACCCATCCCCTATCCATCCGCGTGTCCCCCACACACACATCCACCACCCAACCACACATATACTCACAGGCACATACATGACCCCAACCATCCACCAATCCCCCAACCCACACATCACACACACACACCCACGTACATCATCTCCCTACCCACACACACACATCTCCCACCCACCACACATCCCTCCACCACACATCCACCACCCACCCACACACACAGGCACACGTACATGCAACCACCCATTCATACCCACCCACACATCCCCCACCTTCACACATCTCCCCACCCACACGCACACATCCTCCACCCATCCCATAACCTACCAACACTCACCCACCCACATATCCTCCACCACCCACCCACACACCCCCAAACACTCACCCACCCACATATCCTCCTCCACCCACCCACACACCCCCAAACACTCAGCCAATCACACATCCCCCAACTACATTTCCAACACCCACACACACATATTCCCGCCAACTCATATATCCTGCGCTTACCCACACACAAACCCCGCACCTACCCACACATCCCCCACTTGCACACATATCACTCACCACACAATCTCCCCCACCCACACATCCTGCACCCACACACACACATCCCCTCCCACCCCCAACCTACACACACTCACCCTCCCACACATCCTCCACCCACCAACTCGCCAACCATCCCACCCCGATCTCCAAACCCCAATCATACATCCCTTAACTACACATCTCACCACCCATATACTCACACACACACACACACACACACACACACACACACACACACACACACACATCTCCCCACTCATACAAACATCCTCACCCATCAACACATTCCTTATCCAAAAACACACACCAACCACCCAAACACACCCCACCACCCACATATACCCCACCCACACACATCCACCTTCCCACCCACACACACATCCCCCACCCATACATTTCATCTCACACACACATCCATACATCCCCCAACTACAAACACCCTCACCGCCCACACATACATCCTCCACCCACTCACATTTATCCCATCCACACTCACACACTCAGACCCACACAGACATATCCCAATCACAGACACACCCCCACACCCATCCCCCACACCCATCCGCAACCCACACACATCTCCCTCACACCCATTCACCCACCCAAATACACATTCCCTACCCACACCCCCAACAACCAACCAACAACCAGTACAAGGAAATGAGAGTGCTGAAAAGCTCGCAGGTAAGGCTGCTGTGAAGGGCGGACGCGCCATGGACCAGACTGACATTCTGAATGCTCTACGAGCATTAAGACTTTTGCGAGAACCAGGTCATGACTGTGAATCTACAACCATGGTCAGACTTCGAGAACAGCAAATTAAAAGAGGTGTGGCCAAACAAGAACACTACTCAGGAAGCCAAAGAAGATTGATAAACCAACACAGAACTGGTGTCGTTAGCCGCTACACGCTGCGGGATTCGCTGAGGAGGGGATCCGTGCACTTATGGACTGAATGGTTCGATGTGCAATGAGGATGATCTGTCGACTAACTAACTAGTATATTTAATTTAATCTTTTAATTAATGGCCTCACACTTTCATCATAGGTTACCAGAGAGAGTAGATTATCAAAACTAATCACTTGCTAAGTTCACTCCGTGGATAATTGTATCTGACGTTAGAATAGTTGTCAATATGTTTAAATGTTTCACTTGTCTCTTGAGCTGAATTTATTGGCTTCTCATGTAACATGTGTATTGTTCATAATAATATTGTGAAGTTAGCATTTGAAAATTCATCAGATTACAAAGCGATATTTTTGCTCCTTGTGAACATTTGGTTTTTTAAAATATTCCTCATTATTTTATGAGTATGTAATTTTAACAGATAAAGGGAGGAAATACAATCATGTCTGACTTCTGTTCCATTTCAAAACCAATCTGTTTTATCATATTCTCTTTGATGCTTATTGTTCCCTGTAGGCAGTTTTCATTATATGTATTATTGTAATGGGAAATCCATTTCTGTCAATACGGTCCATAGGTCCTCGTACCAAACTCTGTCAAATTCGTTTGAGTAATGTATAGACCAAGTTGCATATCCTTTACAGGACGTAGCAGTCAACCCCAGCATCTTTTGGCTGTTTGTGATTCCTGCGCAAGTTTGTATTAAATAATTTACCATTGCTTTCTGAAGAACAAAACTCATACCATTGTATGCAAACCAACGCAAGGCGGTTTGCTACCAAATTGTCCGCAGCTGTGTTTTGAACGCTGTATATGGGAAAAGGAATTGCATTCGTAGTCC
>JACEFZ010001224.1:1075000-1094907 GCA_014155875.1 Cepaea nemoralis
AACGGTGAGAGTATACTGGCCCAAACATTAGTCCACATGCATCCTATCAATAACTACTCAACCCTCAGTCATGCTACTTAGTTATGCATATAACCAAAGCATTATCTCTATATGGAGAGTAGTAAAGCATGGGTTCCCAAATGTCAGCTGGCCTCACAGAACAGCCCGTCAAACAGAGCAAGAAATCAGAATGACGAGTCTGATCGAAGGTCTCACCTATCCCTAATCATCTACCAGTCGTCGCTAACGTCAGTAGTGATACAAGGCTGTTATTGTTCTAATTTAATCGAACTAAACAAATAGGTAAAGAGTCCCTGGACTCGTTCCTAACATCATCAATGTTCATTAAGAAACATAATCTTGATCAATATACCATCCCTCGGAATATAGGAATAGGACATGATCACATCCACTATGTACACAAGCCTGTTTGCTGGGGGGGGGGGGGATCACCTGCCCACGCCATAGCAAACTCTTCTTATCAGACTCTGTCTTAGAGTCAAGAAGCCTTCTTGAGAATACATGTTCCCCACATGTTCCAAGGGTAATGTTCCAGTTCTGTCCTCCCAAGTGGTTTAGCCTTGGTCTGGACCGAACTTCATCGTTGGTTTGGCCTACCAACCCATACTTTCATAACTTGCTTTCACATCCCCCATATCCTATATTTCCCCAGTTTCATACAGCCTCCTTGCATCCTTCCATACTTCCAGCACCTTAGTATTCACTCGCACTAGCGCCAGTATGAAAGAAACAGGATAGCTCAGACAAGATTTCAGAACGCATATTTATTACGCGACGGCACACAGTGTTATCACGCGTCGACCTATTCGGCTTTCGGAATTACTCCAGGAAGTATCACATGCCATGACCTAATATATATACACAATGTCTCATCATATATATATATATATACATATATATCACCAAAGCAAACTTACCTTACCACAGAAATCCGGTGTTCCACTCAATGAATTCACTATTAAGTTATTACACAATAGTTACATCATTCCTGGTGGCACAGAACTAAGTTCTTCCTTTACTTAGTAACTAAGCACAAATGTTGTCTGAATCTCCACCTACCAACTTACCTGGTTTTCTAACCGTTCTTCTGGCTTCAGCAACTGACTGACATAATCTAAGTTCCCATCCGGCACAAGTAACTATGTTTTATTCTAACACACCAACCTAATAGATGCAACGATTGGCAATATATGGTACATATATTTGGAACCCAAATCGCCCACATCACATTACGGCGTTCCTAACAGCTGATTCGCGAGCACACAGTAAACAAACCCACACTTAACTGTCACCTGCGTTATCGATCGGTTTGCTAATTAGTATGCAAGGACATCCGCATAGGTAATGAGGTTAGAACAATGGCGTGTGGAACACACGTACAAAGTTAAATGATTTAAACAAATATCTACCTGAATGGTGAAAAACCAGATTTCCAGTCAGCTTCAGAACTGTTCAAGGGCTTCTCAGCTTCCTTTCCATAACAGTCAGCCGAATCATGGTTGAGGTGAGACGCAACACAAAAATGGCTCACATCAGGCCTGCGTCTGTTCTCTTCGAACAAAAGTAAGTGAATGACTGGTTTAGCCAATTCCCCGCTTCGTGCCAACTCAATGCGCACTAGAAGCGAGTGCTTCTTGAGAAAAGATACTTTCTCGGGAAACCGTCATTCCCCGCCTAGAGTTTCTAGATCTCTCTGCACGAGAATTTAGAGCGATACCCAGCATCACGGGTCACGCGAATTTCGGCGTTTCGAGAAGATTCTAGATAGCAATTCCTCCATCGGCTTCCCTCAGTCTATTTTTAGCTGGGAAAGTCCCCCGATGACGCGCCAAAATAGTGCGGGATCTTGACGACCCAAGACAGATAAACGCGTTTCGTCACATAGGCCCCCACTTTAAGAGGATCGACCCCGTCGTTCCACTTCTACGCAGAAGATGTCTATGTCGTTCGTTCTTCTTTCTTAGAGACCGGATGGCGGGTGAGGAAGTTTAACCCGTCAATATTGTATAGAATACTTTTACCACATTAGGTGGGGAGACAAGCTACTCAGTATCACGGGTAATCAACGCCTACTCCGCTACTGCGATCGGGCATCTCGCAGTCTTGCGGACCAGAGCTCCCGTCTCGATCTGATTTAACGATCGTTCCTGCCAGAGTTTACTGGACTTCTGCAACTCCAGCTTCTCTTTTCGAGGACCCAGCTGGACTAAAGTCGGTCGGATTGAGGGACCAGGGGACTGTGTCCGTTCTGACACAACCCACCTCTTCCGACCACGGTTCTCAGTGTAGCTAGCACTGCGGGTGTTCCTTTGGCCGGTTATGTTCCCCCGAGCACCGGGCTGAACCGAAGAAGGTACCTGCACATACATATAGGTCTGCCTATGGTGTGACAGGCTTTCCGCTACCTGACCTGAACCCCGAACCGTTCTTTCAGCGAATCTCTGCGCCCTAGGGCTGGTGGACTTATCATCGGGCTTCCCCTCATAGCGCATGAGGAGACTGGAATGGAAAGTAGTAGACTTTCCCAGGATCACCACTCCATAGTGCTTGTGGAGCCCCACTTTATCCACTAGGAATGGGCCCTGCCACCCGATTACGAATTCGTTCCCCTCGATTGGGAGGAGTACTAGAACTCGGTCTCCAACCTCTAAGGATATCTTCGTCTTCGTCCGTTTCTCAGGTGTGCATTTACGGCACTCCGGACAAGACCTAATATACCTGCGCACGTCGCCTGTCATTCCCGGCCACCAATAGTACCGGGATAGACATTTACTGGTTGTCCCTACAGTCAGATGTCCGGTTGGGGACCTGACATGTACCGTTCGCAGCAGATTAGCTCTGAAGCTCTCAGGAACCAATTTACGTTCCCTCTGCCTTCTCTCTGATCCGGTCTGAATTAACGGTGACCGGTTGTCAGATTCGAACTTACCCTGAGTTAACGGGTTTTCATTGTTGGGCAACCGTTCTGAACAAGGACACTCCGTCGCATCCTTGCTCCGAGCATTACTCATTCCATCCGGGTGAGTATTTCGGAGACTTACCTTTTCGAGACCCTCTGCCTCTGTATCTCTGACCTGCCTAGACTTATGGATGCTAGGGTGTTCTGGTTCGCCCAGAAACACGTACTTCCGGCCAAGAATTAGGGGATAGAGAGGATCCGGTACTACTGCCGCCTGAATGCGTCCAGTAACGTACTTGCTCCAAATCTCCACATTGGCAATCGGGCAACGTAGCGCTACAGCACTCCTACTGGCTGGCTGTATCTCCGTCATCTCCCCGGTGAGTTGCTCTGGGCCTGTCAGGTGGGATGCAATTACAGCTGAAAATTGCAATCCAGTGTCGTAGAGGCACATCACCTGTTGCCCATTCACTTCTACTCTCTCAACCACTGGAGGTCGTCTAGGTTCTCCATTCTCATCAACCGACTTCACTTTCCTGCATGGTCTATCCCTCACCTCTGCAAGACAAGCAACGTGAAAGTCCTTGGGCTTACTCTTACACTCACTCGTATTGTGAGTGCTGGACTTGCAGAATTTGCACCATCGTTCACTCCACTTCCTCTTTGGAGAACTAGGTGGGCTATTCTTACCTTGGTTGACGTTAGAGATCTTCTCTAAAGAGTTTACCTGTTTCTTTGGTCCATCAGAACCTTTGTTTTTCTTGGCCTTCTTGGACTTACCTTGATCCTTATCTTTCGATCTCGGATCTGTTGGACTGGTGTCCCCAGTCTCGCCATAGACTTCAACGTATCTTTCGGCTAACTTGGTGACTATATCCAATCTCTCAGCCCCATTCTCACCTAAGAAGTTTCGCAAGGGTTTGGACATTTGCATTCGCATCTGATCTACAACCATCAACTCACGCAAACTTTCATACTCCTCCTTAAATCCGGCCAAGGCCATCCATTTAAGAAGGTATGAGTTCAATCTCACACTGTATGCTGAAAACAGTTCACCAGGTTCCCGCTTTGAAGTTCTAAACTTCCGTCGGTATGAGTGCGCGGTGATCTCGAACCTCTTCAAGAGAGCCTTTTTCAATGCCGGGTAATCATTCTGTAAACCCGGTGGCAAGCGTGCATACACTTCATAACCTTCGGCACGGAGTCCCTGGGAGAGTTTTAAACACCATTTCTGTTTGTCTAGACCCATTGCAATAGACATGGCTTCATACTTCTCTAAGTATTGGTCTATCCGTTCCTTCTCAGGTTCGAACGGCTGTAAAGGCCATTTCATAGCCTGGTAGTCACGTCTACTGGTTGACTCTGAGCCAGGAGGTACACCTCCTCCCATAGCTCCATCAGTTACACCTGTAGCAGGCACTTGTGCCTCAAGTAGCTTCATTCGATACTCATGGTCACGTTTTTCTTTCTCGGCTTCCAACTCAAGCCGTTTCATTTCAGTATCAGCCGCTATCCTCTTTTCCTCAAGAGCCACTTTACTGGCTTCCAGTTCTCTTTCTGCTCTCCTCCTCTCTCTTTCCTCTTGGCGAAAACTTCTTTCCACCTCTTGCACATAGGATTTCAAAGCATCTCCTTCAAGACCAGACTTACGTCCAGTTTCCTGAACTTTGTCTAAGTCTAACTCTTGGGTAGACATGTTGACTATGAGAGGTGGGTACTCAAGTATGTGTGGGTGAAGCAATACAATGAATCAATAATCAATAGTACTAACTAATCACCACAACACAAATGTCCGTCAGACAGTTAGGAGATAGGTAGAAGTAGTAGAATCTTATGTAGACTGAAGTAGAGGATAAAGACTAAGTCCCTATCCCTATGTGAGAGGTCTACAGCACACAAAGATCTTGGAATAATCCCGGACGAGCCCCACTCTGTATGGAGTGTGACGAGTTCACCTTGGGTAGTGAGAGTGAACCACACCCGAGGTGTCTCTGGCACTCCCGTGTATTCTAGCCCCAGGGGTTGGACAAGCAGATACACATTTTTACTCTGTGGTTGATCTCATATTAGTTAATTACGTCTACAAGCCCCTCCAGATTCTAGACCCCCACTAACTACCTACACCTGTGGAACAATGAACACTTAGGCATCGTCCGAGACCACACTCAATCATTATACAAAGAGCATGTCAACTTCCATAAAGTTTATTCTACCCTTGAGAATATAGAACTGAAATGAACATCCTGATAGAATAATCTATTTACACAAACAGAAGATAGAGTAGAGGCAGAATCAGAGATGTAGGTGTCTTCATCGAGTTGAGAAGTAGATTGGATGCAGATGTCCCGTCCAGTCGGTCCGCCACTCACCCGGCTTCCTTCCAGTGAGATGACTAGAACCTTGGAGACCACTCCGTCTCCAGAGCGTGGATCCACAACAATAGAGTCACTGCTGGACCACACTTCACTGGACCAACTGCATCTGTATCACTCCCACGGAGTCACTGTTAATACAGTTCTCGAACAATACCGGTTGGGAGACAATCCTCCTGGACTTGGCTCCAAGTATTCGTTACTTCGATGAACTTAAATAGTCACTGACCAATCGAATGGTCTGTCACTCATAGCACAGTCCCACTGCAGAACGGATCTGTCAATGACCAATTCAATGGTCCCTTCATCACATCACAGGAACATGGATGGAAAAATGTCAATGACCAATTCAATGGTCTCTTACAGTCACACTGCTTGTAGAATCAGATATGGCTACTGAAATGTTACTGAGTCCTACTCGAACACAGTTTATAATCTTCATACTGAGACAGTACATTACTAGAATCAGACATCTATTTCACGGAAACAATTCAGGTTGGACTATAATCCATAGTCCCTTCCACCGGGTAACACTTGCCACAAGTCAATAGCTGGTGTCGTTCTTCTCAAGACCTGCCACTAGAGCTGTCCAAAGAACCATTCAAGTGTCTGAAGATCAGTTACTTCTGCGTTTAGGCAGAACCACCGTCATAATATACGGTCCGGTGTTTCCTTTCATTGAGCATGATTACTCAAATGCTGAAATGTTCCTGGCAGAAACAGAGTATCTTCTATTATCGAAAAACATCACAAATCATCACTTCCCACACGTGCACCTTCAGGGCAGTTGTATTTCTTGATGCAACCTTCACGCATGGTGAATCACATTGGGTACCTGCTGTGGTTGAGTCTGGCGTGATAAGTAAAGAACTGAACCCTTCGCTGTGTCACACGAAGTGGTTTCCTGCCAACAACATTATAGTTGACTGGTTCCTCAACAGGCAAACTCCTGAAAAGGAAGAGCGACCGGTGAGAGTATACTGGCCCAAACATTAGTCCACATGCATCCTATCAATAACTACTCAACCCTCAGTCATGCTACTTAGTTATGCATATAACCAAAGCATTATCTCTATATGGAGAGTAGTAAAGCATGGGTTCCCAAATGTCAGCTGGCCTCACAGAACAGCCCGTCAAACAGAGCAAGAAATCAGAATGACGAGTCTGATCGTAGGTCTCACCTATCCCTAATCATCTACCAGTCGTCGCTAACGTCAGTAGTGATACAAGGCTGTTATTGTTCTAATTTAATCGAACTAAACAAATAGGTAAAGAGTCCCTGGACTCGTTCCTAACATCATCAATGTTCATTAAGAAACATAATCTTGATCAATATACCATCCCTCGGGATATAGGAATAGGACATGATCACATCCACTATGTACACAAGCCTGTTTGCTGGGGGGGGGGGGGATCACCTGCCCACGCCATAGCAAACTCTTCTTATCAGACTCTGTCTTAGAGTCAAGAAGCCTTCTTGAGAATACATGTTCCCCACATGTTCCAAGGGTAATGTTCCAGTTCTGTCCTCCCAAGTGGTTTAGCCTTGGTCTGGACCGAACTTCATCGTTGATTTGGCCTACCAACCCATACTTTCATAACTTGCTTTCACATCCCCCATATCCTATATTTCCCCAGTCTCATACAGCCTCCTTGCATCCTTCCATACTTCCAGCACCTTAGTATTCACTCGCACTAGCGCCAGTATGAAAGAAACAGGATAGCTCAGACAAGATTTCAGAACGCATATTTATTACGCGACGGCACACAGTGTTATCACGCGTCGACCTATTCGGCTTTCGGAATTACTCCAGGAAGTATCACATGCCATGACCTAATATATATACACAATGTCTCATCATATATATATATATATACATATATATCACCAAAGCAAACTTACCTTACCACAGAAATCCAGTGTTCCACTCAATGAATTCACTATTAAGTTATTACACAATAGTTACATCATTCCTGGTGGCACAGAACTAAGTTCTTCCTTTACTTAGTAACTAAGCACAAATGTTGTCTGAATCTCCACCTACCAACTTACCTGGTTTTCTAACCGTTCTTCTGGCTTCAGCAACTGACTGACATAATCTAAGTTCCCATCCGGCACAAGTAACTATGTTTTATTCTAACACACCAACCTAATAGATGCAACGATTGGCAATATATGGTACATATATTTGGAACCCAAATCGCCCACATCACATTACGGCGTTCCTAACAGCTGATTCGCGAGCACACAGTAAACAAACCACGACTTAACTGTCACCTGCGTTATCGATCGGTTTGCTAATTAGTATGCAAGGACATCCGCATAGGTAATGAGGTTAGAACAATGGCGTGTGGAACACACGTACAAAGTTAAATGATTTAAACAAATATCTACCTGAATGATGGAAAACCAGATCTCCAGTCAGCTTCCGAACTGTTCAAGGGCTTCTCAGCTTCCTTTCCATAACAGTCAGCCGAATCATGGTTGAGGTGAGACGCAACACAAAAAATGGCTCACATCAGGCCTGCGTCTGTTCTCGTTCGAACACAAGTAAGTGAATGACTGGTTTAGCCAATTCCCGCTTCGTGCCAACTCAATGCGCACTAGAAGCGAGTGCTTCTTGAGAAAAGATACTTTCTCGGGAAACCGTCATTCCCGCCTAGAGTTTCTAGATCTCTCTGCACGAGAATTTAGAGCGATACCCAGCATCACGGGTCACGCGAATTTCGGCGTTTGCATTCGGCAGTGCATTGAGTTCTTATTTAAACAACGATTCTCGCTGTTCATGTCTCTTTCATTATCAGTGCAAGGGACACCATTTCAAACGAACACATACATCAAAGAATAACAAACTCAGAGTGGAATCTGAACAAGATATATTTATTTGCTTATATCTTTAAATCACTTTACTAATACGTGTTATATTGCTTGTTTTGTTTCTTGTATGTATGTATGTATGTATGTATGTATGTATGTATGTATGTATGTATGTATGTATGTATGTATGTATGTATGTATGTATGTATGTATGTATGTATGTATGTATGTATGTATGTATTTATGCATGCAAGAATGTATGTATGTATGTATGTATGTATGTATGTATGTATGTATGTATGTATGTATGTATGTATGTATGTATGTATGTATGTATTCATGCATGCAAGAATGTATGTATGTATGTATGTATGTATGTATGTATGTATGTATGTATTCATGCATGCAAGAATGTATGTATGTATGTATGTATGTATGTATGTATGTATGTATGTATGTATGTATGTATGTATGTATGTATGTATGTATGTATGTATGTATGTATGTATGTATGTATGTATGTATGTATGTATGTATTCATGCATGCAAGAATGTTATGTATGTATGTATGTATGTATGTATGTATGTATGTATGTATGTATGTATGTATGTATGTATGTATGTATGTATATATGTATGTATGTATGTATGTATGTATGTATGTATGTATGTATGTTATGTATGTTATTATGTATTCCATACATGCAAGAATGTATGTATGTATGTATGTATGTATGTATGTATGTATGTATGTATGTATGTATGTATGTATGGATGATGTCTGTTGTAAACACGTATTTAGGTATGTAGGGATAGAGAGGATGTATGTATGAATGTAGTACGTACTTGCTATCTCATTGGCAATCGGGCAACGTAGCGTATGTACTGTACTGTATGTATGTATGTGAGTTGCTCTGGGCCTGTCAGGTGGGATGCAATTATGGCTGAAATGCAATCCAGTGTCGTAGAGGCACATGCATGTAACTACTATCTATGGATCGTATCTATTGTATCAATGTCACTTTCCTGCATGTCTATCCTCACCTCTGCAAGACAAGCAAGTGAAAGTCCTTGGGCTTACTGTCATGTATGTATGTATGGATGTATCGTATGTATGTAGTATGTATGTATTGTATGTCTGACGTTATTCATACTTGCTAAGAATGTATGTATTGTATGTATGTATTTGGTATGTATGTTTGTATTATGATGTATCGTCTGTCTGTATGTGTTCAGTCATCGCAAGAACGTATGTTTGTATGGATATATGTATCTATCTATGTATGTATGTTTGTATGTAGCTATGTCATTCAGAATGTATCTATTATACATGCAAGAATGTTAAGTATGTATGTATGTATGATGTATGTATGTATGTATGTATGTATGTATGGATGTCTCATCTTCAAGAATTTATGTATGTATGTATGTATGATGCATGTATGCAGGATGTCGGCACGTATGTATGTATTTTGTACCATTCAGCAGCAAGACATTTAATAGAATGTATGTATGTATGTATGTATGTATGTAGGTATGTATGGATGTATGTATGGTACTGTAGTATGGAGGTATTCATACATCCAAGTTACATGTAGCAGGCATGTCAAGTAGCTTCATTCGATACTCATGTCACGTTTCTCGGCTTATGTATGTATTTAGTATGTATTTATCCTAGTACTGGCTTAGTCTGTCTGTCTCTTCTCTTTTTATGCGTATTTCAAGCATGCAAGAATGTATGTATGTATGTATGTATGTATGTATGTATGTATGTATGTATGTATGTATGTATGTATGTATGTATGTATTCATACATGCAAGAATGTATGTATGTATGTATGTATGTATGTATGTATGTATGTATGTATGTATGTATGTATGTATATATGTATGTATGTATGTATGTATGTATGTATGTATGTATGTGTACGAGTTCACCTTGGGTAGTGAGAGTGAACCACACCCGAGGTGTCTCTGGCACTCCCGTGTATTCTAGCCCCAGGGGTTGGACAAGCAGATACACATTTTTACTCTGTGGTTGATCTCATATTAGTTAATTACGTCTACAAGCCCCTCCAGATTCTAGACCCCCACTAACTACCTACACCTGTGGAACAATGAACACTTAGGCATCGTCCGAGACCACACTCAATCATTATACAAAGAGCAAGTCAACTTACATAAAGTTTATTCTACCCTTGAGAATATAGAACTGAAATGAACATCCTGATAGAATAATCTATTTACACAAATAGAAGATAGAGTAGAGACAGAATCAGAGATGTAGGTGTCTTCATCGAGTTGAGAAGTAGATTGGATGCAGATGTCCCGTCCAGTCGGTCCGCCACTCACCCGGCTTCCTTCCAGTGAGATGACTAGAACCTTGGAGACCACTCCGTCTCCAGAGCGTGGATCCACAACAATAGAGTCACTGCTGGACCACACTTCACTGGACCAACTGCATCTGTATCACTCCCACGGAGTCACTGTTAATACAGTTCTCGAACAATACCGGTTGGGAGACAATCCTCCTGGACTTGACTCCAAGTATTCGTTACTTCGATGAACTTAAATAGTCACTGACCAATCGAATGGTCTGTCACTCATAGCACAGTCCCACTGCAGAACGGATCTGTCAATGACCAATTCAATGGTCCCTTCATCACATCACAGGAACATGGATGGAAAAATGTCAATGACCAATTCAATGGTCTCTTACAGTCACACTGCTTGTAGAATCAGATATGGCTACTGAAATGTTACTGAGTCCTACTCGAACACAGTTTATAATCTTCATACTGAGACAGTACATTACTAGAATCAGACATCTATTTCACGGAAACAATTCAGGTTGGAATATAATCCATAGTCCCTTCCACCGGGTAACACTTGCCACAAGTCAATAGCTGGTGTAGTTCTTCTCAAGACCTGCCACTAGAGCTGTCCAAAGAACCATTCAAGTGTCTGAAGATCAGTTACTTCTGCGTTTAGGCAGAACCACCGTCATAATATACGGTCCGGTGTTTCCTTTCATTGAGCATGATTACTCAAATGCTGAAATGTTCCTGGCAGAAACAGAGTATCTTCTATTATCGAAAACATCACAAACCATCACTTCCCACACGTGCACCTTCAGGGCAGTTGTATTTCTTGATGCAAACTTCACGCATGGTGAATCACATTGGGTACCTGGTGTGGTTGAGTCTGGCGTGATAAGTAAAGAACTGAACCCTTCGCTGTGTCACACGAAGTGGTTTCCTGCCAACAACAATTATAGTTGACTGGTTCCTCAACAGGCAAACTCCTGAAAAGGAAGAGCGACCGGTGAGAGTATACTGGCCCAAACATTAGTCCACATGCATCCTACCAATAACTACTCAACCCTCAGTCATGCTACTTAGTTATGCATATAACCAAAGCATTATCTCTATATGGAGAGTAGTAAAGCATGGGTTCCCAAATGTCAGCTGGCCTCACAGAACAGCCCGTCAAACAGAGCAAGAAATCAGAATGACGAGTCTGATCGTAGGTCTCACCTATCCCTAATCATCTACCAGTCGTCGCTAACGTCAGTAGTGATACAAGGCTGTTATTGTTCTAATTTAATCGAACTAAACAAATAGGTAAAGAGTCCCTGGACTCGTTCCTAACATCATCAATGTTCATTAAGAAACATAATCTTGATCAATATACCATCCCTCGGGATATAGGAATAGGACATGATCACATCCACTATGTACACAAGCCTGTTTGCTGGTGGGACCACCTGCCCACGCCATAGCAAACTCTTCTTATCAGACTCTGCCTTAGAGTCAAGAAGCCTTCTTGAGAATACATGTTCCCCACATGTTCCAAGGTAATGTTCCAGTTCTGTCCTCCCAAGTGGTTTAGCCTTGGTCTGGACCGAACTTCATCGTTGGTTTGGCCTACCAACCCATACTTTCATAACTTGCTTTCACATCCCCCATATCCTATATTTCCCCAGTCTCATACAGCCTCCTTGCATCCTTCCATACTTCCAGCACCTTAGCATTCACTCGCACTAGCGCCAGTATGAAAGAAACAGGATAGCTCAGACAAGATTTCAGAACGCATATTTATATCGCGACGGCACGCAGTGTTATCACGCGTCGAGCTATTCGGCGTTCGGAATTACCCCAGGAAGTATCACATGCCATGACCTAATATATATACACAATGTCACATCATATATATATATATATATATATATATATATATATATATATATATATATATATATATATATATATATCACCAAAGCAAACTTACCTTACCACAGAAATCCGGTGTTCCACATCAATGAATTCACTATTAAGTTATTACACAATAGTTACATCATTCCTGGTGGCACAGAACTAAGTTCTTCCTTTACTTAGTAACTAAGCACAATTTTGTCTGAATCTCCACCTACCAACTTACCTGGTTTTCTAACCGTTCTTCTGGCTTCAGCAACTGACTGACATAATCTAAGTTTCCATCCGGCACAAGTAACTATGTTTTATTCTAACACAGCAACCTAATAGATGCAACGATTGGCAATATATGGTACATATATTTGGAACCCAAATCGCCCACATCACATTACGGCGTTCCTAACAGCTGATTCGCGAGCACACAGTAAACAAACACACGATTAGCCGTCACCTGCGTTATCGATCGGTTTGCTAATTAGTATGCAAGGACATCCGCATAGGTAATGAGGTTAGAACAATGGCGTGTGGAACACACGTACAAAGTTAAATGATTTAAACAAATATCTACCTGAATGGTGAAAAACCAGATTTCCAGTCAGCTTCAGAACTGTTCAAGGGCTTCTCAGCTTCCTTTCCATAACAGTCAGCCGAATCATGGTTGAGGTGAGACGCAACACAAAAATGGCTCACATCAGGCCTGCGTCTGTTCTCTTCGAACAAAAGTAAGTGAATGACTGGTTTAGCCAATTCCCCGCTTCGTGCCAACTCAATGCGCACTAGAAGCGAGTGCTTCTTGAGAAAAGATACTTTCTCGGGAAACCGTCATTCCCCGCCTAGAGTTTCTAGATCTCTCTGCACGAGAATTTAGAGCGATACCCAGCATCACGGGTTACTCGAATTTCGGTGTTTCGAGAAGATTCTAGATAGCAATTCCTCCATCGGCTTCCCTCAGTCTATTTTTAGCTGGGAAAGTCCCCGATGACGCGCCAAAATAGTGCGGGATCTTGACGACCCAAGACAGATAAACGCGTTTCGTCACGTAGCCCCCCACTTTAATAGGATCGATCCCGTCGTTCCACTTCTACGCAGAAGCTGTCTATGTCGTTCGTTCTTCTTTCTTAGAGACCGGATGGCGGGTGAGGAAGTCTAACCCGTCAATATTGTATAGAATACTTTTACCACATTAGGTGGGGAGACAAGCTACTCAGTATCACGGGTGATCAACGCCTACTCCGCTACTGCGATCGGGCATCTCGCAGTGTCTTGCGGACCAGAGCTCCCGTCTCGACCTGATTTAACGATCGTTCCTGCCAGAGTTTACTGGACTTCTGCAACTCCAGCTTCCCCTTTCGAGGACCCAGCTGGACTGCAGTCGGTCGGATTGAGGGACCAGGGGTCTGTGTCCGTTCTGACACAACCCACCTCTTCCGACCACGGTTCTCAGTGTAGCTAGCACTGCGGGTGTTCCTTTGGCCGGTTATGTTCCCCCGAGCACCGGGCTGAACCGAAGAAGGTACCTGCACATACATATAGGTCTGCCTATGGTGTGACAGGCTTTCCGCTACCTGACCTGAACCCCGAACCGTTCTTTCAGCGAATCTCTGCGCCCTAGGGCTGGTGGACTTATCATCGGGCTTCCCCTCATAGCGCATGAGGAGACTGGAATGGAAAGTAGTAGACTTTCCCAGGATCACCACTCCATAGTGCTTGTGGAGCCCCACTTTATCCACTAGGAATGGGCCCTGCCACCCGATTACGAATTCGTTCCCCTCGATTGGGAGGAGTACTAGAACTCGGTCTCCAACCTCTAAGGATATCTTCGTCTTCGTCCGTTTCTCAGGTGTGCATTTACGGCACTCCGGACAAGACCTAATATACCTGCGCACGTCGCCTGTCATTCCCGGCCACCAATAGTACCGGGATAGACATTTACTGGTTGTCCCTACAGTCAGATGTCCGGTTGGGGACCTGACATGTACCGTTCGCAGCAGATTAGCTCTGAAGCTCTCAGGAACCAACTTACGTTCCCTCTGCCTTTTCTCTGATCCGGTCTGAATTAACGGTGACTGGTTATCAGATTCGAACTTACCCTGAGTTAACGGGTTTTCATTGTTGGGCAACCGTTCTGAACAAGGACACTCCGTCGCATCCTTGCTCCGAGCATTACTCATTCCATCCGGGTGAGTATTTCGGAGACTTACCTTTTCGAGACCCTCTTCCTCTGTATCTCTGACCTGCCTAGACTTATGGATGCTAGGGTGTTCTGGTTCGCCCAGAAACACGTACTTCCGGCCAAGAATTAGGGGATAGAGAGGATCCGGTACTACTGCCGCCTGAATGCGTCCAGTAACGTACTTGCTCCGAATCTCCACATTGGCAATCGGGCAACGTAACGCCACAGCACTCCTACTGGCTGGCTGTATCTCCGTCATCTCCCCGGTGAGTTGCTCTGGGCCTGTCAGGTGGGATGCAATTACAGCTGAAAATTGCAATCCAGTGTCGTAGAGGCACATCACCTGTTGCCCATTCACTTCTACTCTCTCAACCACTGGAGGTCGTCTAGGTTCTCCATTCCCATCAACCGACTTCACTTTCCTGCATGGTCTATCCCTCACCTCTGCAAGACAAGCAAAGTGAAAGTCCTTGGGCTTACTCTTACACTCACTCGTATTGTGAGTGCTGGACTTGCAGAATTTGCACCATCGTTCACTCCACTTCCTCTTTGGAGAACTAGGTGGGCTATTCTTACCTTGGTTGACGTTAGAGATCTTCTCTAAAGAGTTTACCTGTTTTCTTGGTTCATCAGAACCTTTGTTCTTCTTGGCCTTCTTGGACTTACCTTGATCCTTATCTTTCGATCTCGGATCTGTTGGACTGGTGTCCCCAGTCTCGCCATAGACTTCAACGTATCTTTCGGCTAACTTGGTGACTATATCCAATCTCTCAGCCCCATTCTCACCTAAGAAGTTTCGCAAGGGTTTAGACATTTGCATTCGCATCTGATCTACAACCATCAACTCACGCAAACTTTCATACTCCTCCTTAAATCCGGCCAAGGCCATCCATTTAAGAAGGTATGAGTTCAATCTCACACTGTATGCTGAAAACAGTTCACCAGGTTCCCGCTTTGAAGTTCTAAACTTCCGTCGGTATGAGTGCGCGGTGATCTCGAACCTCTTCAAGAGAGCCGCTTTCAATGCCGGGTAATCATTCTGTAAACCCGGTGGCAAGCGTGCATACACTTCATAACCTTCGGCACGGAGTCCCTGGGAGAGTTTTAAACACCATTTCTGTTTGTCTAGACCCATTGCAATAGACATGGCTTCATACTTCTCTAAGTATTGGTCTATCCGTTCCTTCTCGGGTTCGAACGGCTGTAAAGGCCATTTCATAGCCTGGTAGTCACGTCTACTGGTTGACTCTGAGCCAGGAGGTACACCTCCTCCCATAGCTCCATCAGTTACACCTGTAGCAGGCACTTGTGCCTCAAGTAGCTTCATTCGATACTCATGGTCACGTTTTTCTTTCTCGGCTTCCAACTCAAGCCGTTTCATTTCAGTATCAGCCGCTATCCTCTTTTCCTCAAGAGCCACTTTACTGGCTTCCAGTTCTCTTTCTGCTCTCCTCCTCTCTCTTTCCTCTTGGCGAAAATTTCTTTCCACCTCTTGCACATAGGATTTCAAAGCATCTCCTTCAAGACCAGACTTACGTCCAGTTTCCTGAACTTTGTCTAAGTCTAACTCTTGGGTAGACATGTTGACTATGAGAGGTGGGTACTCAAGTATGTGTGGGTGAAGCAATACAATGAATCAATAATCAATAGTACTAACTAATCACCACAACACAAATGTCCGTCAGACAGTTAGGAGATAGGTAGAAGTAGTAGAATCTTATGTAGACTGAAGTAGAGGATAAAGACTAAGTCCCTATCCCTATGTGAGAGGTCTACAACACACAAAGATCTTGGAATAATCCCGGACGAGCCCCCACTCTGTATGGAGTGTGACGAGTTCACCTTGGGTAGTGAGAGTGAACCACACCCGAGGTGTCTCTGGCACTCCCGTGTATTCTAGCCCCAGGGGTTGGACAAGCAGATACACATTTTTACTCTGTGGTTGATCTCATATTAGTTAATTACGTCTACAAGCCCCTCCAGATTCTAGACCCCCACTAACTACCTACACCTGTGGAACAATGAACACTTAGGCATCGTCCGAGACCACACTCAATCATTATACAAAGAGCAAGTCAACTTACATAAAGTTTATTCTACCCTTGAGAATATAGAACTGAAATGAACATCCTGATAGAATAATCTATTTACACAAATAGAAGATAGAGTAGAGACAGAATCAGAGATGTAGGTGTCTTCATCGAGTTGAGAAGTAGATTGGATGCAGATGTCCCGTCCAGTCGGTCCGCCACTCACCCGGCTTCCTTCCAGTGAGATGACTAGAACCTTGGAGACCACTCCGTCTCCAGAGCGTGGATCCACAACAATAGAGTCACTGCTGGACCACACTTCACTGGACCAACTGCATCTGTATCACTCCCACGGAGTCACTGTTAATACAGTTCTCGAACAATACCGGTTGGGAGACAATCCTCCTGGACTTGACTCCAAGTATTCGTTACTTCGATGAACTTAAATAGTCACTGACCAATCGAATGGTCTGTCACTCATAGCACAGTCCCACTGCAGAACGGATCTGTCAATGACCAATTCAATGGTCCCTTCATCACATCACAGGAACATGGATGGAAAAATGTCAATGACCAATTCAATGGTCTCTTACAGTCACACTGCTTGTAGAATCAGATATGGCTACTGAAATGTTACTGAGTCCTACTCGAACACAGTTTATAATCTTCATACTGAGACAGTACATTAATAGAATCAGACATCTATTTCACGGAAACAATTCAGGTTGGACTATAATCCATAGTCCCTTCCACCGGGTAACACTTGCCACAAGTCAATAGCTGGTGTAGTTCTTCTCAAGACCTGCCACTAGAGCTGTCCAAAGAACCATTCAAGTGTCTGAAGATCAGTTACTTCTGCGTTTAGGCAGAACCACCGTCATAATATACGGTCCGGTGTTTCCTTTCGTTGAGCATGATTACTCAAAATGCTGAAATGTTCCTGGCAGAAACAGAGTATCTTCTATTATCGAAAAACATCACAAACCATCACTTCCCACACGTGCACCTTCAGGGCAGTTGTATTTCTTGATGCAAACTTCACGCATGGTGAATCACATTGGGTACCTGGTGTGGTTGAGTCTGGCGTGATAAGTAAAGAACTGAACCCTTCGCTGTGTCACACGAAGTGGTTTCCTGCCAACAACAATTATAGTTGACTGGTTCCTCAACAGGCAAACTCCTGAAAAGGAAGAGCGACCGGTGAGAGTATACTGGCCCAAACATTAGTCCACATGCATCCTACCAATAACTACTCAACCCTCAGTCATGCTACTTAGTTATGCATATAACCAAAGCATTATCTCTATATGGAGAGTAGTAAAGCATGGGTTCCCAAATGTCAGCTGGCCTCACAGAACAGCCCGTCAAACAGAGCAAGAAATCAGAATGACGAGTCTGATCGTAGGTCTCACCTATCCCTAATCATCTACCAGTCGTCGCTAACGTCAGTAGTGATACAAGGCTGTTATTGTTCTAATTTAATCGAACTAAACAAATAGGTAAAGAGTCCCTGGACTCGTTCCTAACATCATCAATGTTCATTAAGAAACATAATCTTGATCAATATACCATCCCTCGGGATATAGGAATAGGACATGATCACATCCACTATGTACACAAGCCTGTTTGCTGGTGGGACCACCTGCCCACGCCATAGCAAACTCTTCTTATCAGACTCTGCCTTAGAGTCAAGAAGCCTTCTTGAGAATACATGTTCCCCACATGTTCCAAGGGTAATGTTCCAGTTCTGTCCTCCCAAGTGGTTTAGCCTTGGCCTGGACCGAACTTCATCGTTGGTTTGGCCTACCAACCCATACTTTCATAACTTGCTTTCACATCCCCCATATCCTATATTTCCCCAGTCTCATACAGCCTCCTTGCATCCTTCCATACTTCCAGCACCTTAGCATTCACTCGCACTAGCGCCAGTATGAAAGAAACAGGATAGCTCAGACAAGATTTCAGAACGCATATTTATATCGCGACGGCACGCAGTGTTATCACGCGTCGAGCTATTCGGCGTTCGGAATTACCCCAGGAAGTATCACATGCCATGACCTAATATATATACACAATGTCACATCATATATATATATATATATATATATATATATATATATATATATATATATATATATATATATATATATATATATATATATATATATACATATATATCACCAAAGCAAACTTACCTTACCACAGAAATCCGGTGTTCCACACAATGAATTCACTATTAAGTTATTACACAATAGTTACATCATTCCTGGTGGCACAGAACTAAGTTCTTCCTTTACTTAGTAACTAAGCACAAATGTTGTCTGAATCTCCACCTACCAACTTACCTGGTTTTCTAACCGTTCTTCTGGCTTCAGCAACTGACTGACATAATCTAAGTTTCCATCCGGCACAAGTAACTATGTTTTATTCTAACACAGCAACCTAATAGATGCAACGATTGGCAATATATGGTACATATATTTGGAACCCAAATCGCCCACATCACATTACGGCGTTCCTAACAGCTGATTCGCGAGCACACAGTAAACAAACACACGATTAACCGTCACCTGCGTTATCGATCGGTTTGCTAATTAGTATGCAAGGACATCCGCATAGGTAATGAGGTTAGAACAATGGCGTGTGGAACACACGTACAAAGTTAAATGATTTAAACAAATATCTACCTGAATGGTGAAAAACCAGATTTCCAGTCAGCTTCAGAACTGTTCAAGGGCTTCTCAGCTTCCTTTCCATAACAGTCAGCCGAATCATGGTTGAGGTGAGACGCAACACAAAAATGGCTCACATCAGGCCTGCGTCTGTTCTCTTCGAACAAAAGTAAGTGAATGACTGGTTTAGCCAATTTCCCGCTTCGTGCCAACTCAATGCGCACTAGAAGCGAGTGCTTCTTGAGAAAAGATACTTTCTCGGGAAACCGTCATTCCCCGCCTAGAGTTTCTAGATCTCTCTGCACGAGAATTTAGAGCGATACCCAGCATCACGGGTTACTCGAATTTCGGTGTTTCGAGAAGATTCTAGATAGCAATTCCTCCATCGGCTTCCCTCAGTCTATTTTTAGCTGGGAAAGTCCCCCGATGACGCGCCAAAATAGTGCGGGATCTTGACGACCCAAGACAGATAAACGCGTTTCGTCACATAGGCCCCCACTTTAAGAGGATCGACCCCGTCGTTCCACTTCTACGCAGAAGCTGTCTATGTCGTTTCGTTCTCTTTCTTAGAGACCGGATGGCGGGTGAGGAAGTCTAACCCGTCAATATTGTATAGAATACTTTTACCACATTAGGTGGGGAGACAAGCTACAGTATCACGGGTAATCAACGCTACTCCGCTACTGCGATCGGGCATCTCGCAGTTCT
>JACEFZ010001225.1:0-115000 GCA_014155875.1 Cepaea nemoralis
TGTCAGGGTCTTAAACTTGGCTCGCTTGCCTAACAAGTGTGAGACAGTACAAACACAACGTGATTTGACGTAAGACTCAACGATACATCGTTCGATGGATTTATTAACATATCAACTACAGAACGATGATCACAAATATATATAATGGATACTTTACAACTTACATCCACAATACAGTTCACAAGTCTGACTCGCAAGATGTCCAGACACTCGCCTTTCAATACAGAAACCATACAACGCCTTTCTCTCAATCACACGTCCGTCCTGTACCGTGTCCCAGAGCTGTCTGGACCTGGTTCGCAACTTGCCTCCTGCCTGACGTGGCGTCACGTGGCAGGCGTGCGTCTTGCGTTGGCGGCCTGACCGCTGGTCAGCCAGCGATCTCGCAGGCCGGTAACTCCTATTCGCCTTGCGGCGCAACGCAGTTGTTGCATCCCTTCCTGGGAGCTAAGTCGCCTGGCGGTCGTAACGATGTCCCTGCATCGCTGTCCCCTGTTGGACTCTGACACGCTCCCCCGGTAAAATCCATGAAAGATGTCGTCTTTCATGTATAATGTCTGTACCTGTTGGGTTAATAGTATACCCTTGTCAGAGTCTACCTTTCTATTGTTATACACAATGTTATCAAAAATACACACATGCCATAGAAATATATAAGAACTGGGAGTTGGGTACAAAGACATGTGGTGCTTCATGTTTAACACATATCAGGCTTCACCCTCTCGATGGCTGGTTACCTCAATTGTATTATCACCCAGTCAGATCAGTAGTTCCAGCTTCACGCATCTACCTCGCAGCAATTTGAAAAAAAATAATAAGATGGTTCTTGAGACAAAAACCATCTAGCCAGACTGAAATACGACTTTATATAAGTCGCATAAAACACTCCAACCCTGTCCCTACTTGGCCAGGAGTCCTTGTGTTGGCATACAATGTTGGCAACACTCTGCCATGCCCAGTAGATGCCTGCCTGTGGTGTCAACACTTTAACAACAACATGTTATATTACACACAAACACATTAGCATATACATTTCAAATTATGGCCCTTTGTGTGAAAATGTAATAACAATAAATGAAAGGGAAATAATTTTAACATTAGTGAAACACAATAATTTACAATAACTATTTAATTTCTTAGTGTCATTGCTTGACGTTTCTTCATATTAACGAGAAAAAGTCGGTAATATGAATACGTTAATCAAGATATGATTCTAAGATTACATTAGAGAAATAAATAAACACACAATTCGTGTATTCAATTTTATAGAATCCTAAACATTTTAGAATCGTCAAAACTTTTTAGCCTTTTATATGTTGTCTGCTATTTTGTTCTAAATTTCTAATTAATCCGGAAGTACACACGAGCACTACAATCAGCTGATGGTAAAGCTTGTAGAACACACCTGTTCCGGTTTGATGTAGTTTAAGGAAGGTACACTGTTCTCAAAGTTCGTGTTGGATGTTGCTACACAATCTTCTGGATTACGATCGAATGTTCATGTGTTAGATGTTTCAGTCGAACATTAAAGATTTCGGTTCACTGCAGAGGTGTAGAAAAGTCGTCACTGTTCAGTTTTTACTTTCACACTCGTAATTAAAATGTTCCTGGAAGATTCCACACGAAGTTGTCACTGTCAAGTTGGATAATTCGCTTCAGGTAAGTGCGAATGTGACACTGTTCTTGTAAGTAATATCTACAGTTAATAAAGTTCGCTTTCTACCACATACTGCACATTTATACACGACAATAACTACATGAACTAATAAAATAAGAACACTATATATAATGGGAGTAATCCCTATCACAATATTGTAGACATTACACAGCTTTTGTGAATGAAAAACCACTATTCACTGCTAAATGGCTGTGTCGGTCTGAGTGTATTTCTACATACTGCACTCAGACATTGGTGCTCACTGGGTCGGTCGGACAACGTGACAAAAGATCGGCAATTGAATTGGTTCTGCCTGGGATATGTCGAACCTCAAAGCTATAATCTTGAAGTTTCAAAGACCAACGCGCTACCATATGGTTCGATGGCACACCTGGATTCATCCATCGTAAGGGGCTGCTGTCCGATTCTACGATGAAATGGCGTCCTAGAAGAAATCTAGACAATTTTGTAATACCTACTACTAAAGCTAGGGCTTCCAATTGAGGAATGGACCATGCCCGCTCTCGAGCCTTCAGCTTCCTGGATACAAAATAAATGGGGTGGAGGATGTTGTTATACTCCTGCAACAGGACTGCTCCAATCGCCACGGAGCTAGCATCTGTGCGTAATCTGAAAGGTAAACGGATATCGGGCAATTTAAGGATAAGATTGCGTTCATTCTTATCAGAAAAACATGATAGCACTTTATGAAATGCGATTTTTAGGCATTGATCGTGTACAATTTTCTCTGGTTTATCTTTTGTTAGTAGATTAGTAAACACCTCGGTCAGTTCAGAAAAATCAGGAATAAACTGCCGGTAGTAATTTATTAAGCCCAACAAACTTCTGACTTGTTTTTTAGTAGTCGGAAGTGAGAGTTTTAGTAATCTTGGACACAATTTTATCGTCTGTCGTGATAAAGCCATTGGATATTTTGTAACCCAAGAATGATATTTCCTGGTAGGCTATGTCTACTTTTGCAGGCTTCACTGTCAGTCCGTGCTGTCTGATCCGTTCAAATGTCTGGTCTAATGTCTTAATGTGCTCCGTCATTGTCTCTGTGTGAATACATATGTCGTCAATATAGCAGATTATGTTAGGAATGTCTATTAGAAGGAGTCGTGTCATACGTACGAATGTGGCTGGGGCGTTAACAAGCCCAAATGGAAGTTTGCACCATTCGTACAGTCCCCAAGGTGTGGCAAATGCTGTCAGATGTCTGCTCTGTTCGTCTACAGCAATCTGCCAATAACCTTTCGTCATGTCTACAGTCGTAAAGAACCTAGCGTCTGTCAGTTCTGTCAAAAGATCGTCAGTGTTTGCCATTGGCTCAAGATCTAGAACAGTTATTTTATTCAGTTTTCGGTAGTCGATGCACAGTCTTATTGTATTGTCCTTTTTGCGTACTATGACCATGGGAGATGAGTAGTCTGATTGGGATCGTCTTATGATGTTATTTTTCTCTAAGTTGATGATTTCTTGATGTAAATGCTCTTTGTAATGTAATGGGATGGTGTATGGTCTGCATCTAATGGGTGTGTTTGATGTGAGTGTGATGTGATGCTGTACTAACTCTGTTTGTCCTGGGTTGTTGGAAAAGATGGTGTTGTACTGTTGTATAAGTTGTTTGCACCTGTCTGTCTCTGCTTGAGTTAAATTTGGGTTGATTTTGATCTCCTTCAAGCAGTCTGTCGTGTCTAATGCAGGTGTTGGAATTTCGTCACTAGCATCGTCATCTTCGTGATCTATTATCACTGTACAAGCTGTCGTATCATCCTGTTCGTCGTCTCTGTTGTGGTATGGTCTTAGCATATTTATGTGAAATATTTTGTTTGTCTTTTATAAGGATTTCGTAGTCTACAGGTGAAATCTGTCTCGTCACTTTAAAAGGTCCCTGCCAAGAATCAGTCAGAAGGTGTCTGTCACTAGGTAGCAGAAGAAGAATGTCCTGTCCAGGTGTCAATGTTATTGTCCTGTTACCTTTGTCAGCATACTGTCTATAAGTAGCACCAGATAGTTTTAGTGCATTCTTTGCAATAACACAAGATTTGATGATTCTTTCACGCAATGATGTCACATAAGTATGATGATATGGGTTTAAGTACTGGTGTAGAGTCAGTTAACATTTGGTGGTAAATGGTCAATGGGCCACGTGGTTTGGCACCATAGATGAGTTCAAAAGGAGAGAAACCGGTACTAGCATGAGGTACCTCGCGATAAGCAAAAAGAATAGCTGGTAGATATACATCCCAGTTGTTGGGGTGTTCTTGCGTTACTTTTGCAAGCATGTGCTTAAGATCCCCGTTAAACTTTTCTATTACTCCGCTACTGTGAGGATGGTAGGGGGAATTGAAACACTGCTTCACTCCCAGCATTTTGGTGAAAGCTTGGGTGGATGCGGCAATAAACTGAGTGCCCCTATCAGATTGGATAGTATCTGGAAAACCTATCCTAGAAAAGATATGGAAGAACACTTCCATTATGTCATTGGCAGTTATGTTCTTTAACGGAATAGCTTCTGGCCAGCGACTACATTGACCAATGACAGTTAGAATAAATTTATTCCCTCTAGTTGTTGTATGACTAAGAGGGCCCACTATGTCAACCGATAGCTTTTCAAAAGGTCGACTGGCTAAGTCGGTAACTTGTAACTTTGCCTGTGGGTGTTTACCTTTTTTAACCAATTTCTGGCAGGTGTCACAACTTCTGCAATATTCTTTAATGTCATTGCAAAATTTTGGCCAGTGAAATTGTGTCAATAACCTTGATCTGGTCTTAACGTATGCCATATGTCCTGCAAGAGGTATATCGTGTGCAAGATGTAAGGCTTGCTTGCGATAACTAGCTGGCAAAACAGTTTGCTCTGTGGTATTGTCACCTCTGGTGTAATACCTGGTGAGTATATCATTTTTCATAGCAAAATGCCATTTGGCATTCTTGGTTACTTTTGGCTTTCGGCCGATCAGGTCAAAGTATTTTGACAATGAAGGATCAGCTTTTTGGGCTGTTACAAATGCTTCCTTCATGGTGTTAGTAGGTAGTGAAACTGGGCTGAGTAATTGTATAGCCTCAGTTTGATTTATTTCATCTTGCACTCTAGCAGTAGCTCTTGTTACTGCGTTCACACACTCAATGATGATGGAACAACAGTTTCAATGATGTCATGAGAACTTAGTGCTACATTAGCTACTTTACAATCAATAGGTGGTGTGACATTTTCAATGATGACATTTGATGGTGATGTTATGGTATCATCAATACATGAAGATGTTATGTCATGAGGTTTATCATTTACCTCAGGTAAGTTACCAATAATTATATCACAAACTGGACTGGTTAGTGCAGCGCACTTTACTTTCCCAGTGAGGAAAGGTGTTTCAATATATGCCCATGCTAATGGGTATTTCTCAATATTGCCTGAGAATTTTCTACATGTTACGTGCCTGCCTGTATAGTCTGTAGGCATTATGAACGTTTTCTTCAGGCCAATGAGTGAACTGCCCGTGTCGCGAAGGACTGTAGCAGATTTGCCATTTACATATCCGTGATGGATGTTTATTCTGCCTTTTGAGTCTACTACCAAATTAGCTTCTTCATTGGCAATAGGGATGGCATAACCGCATGTTAAAATACCATCTTCATAGAAGGTGTTACAAACAGAGCATTTGTTTGCGTTGAATATGTCAAAAGCCTGTGCTGAGTTCACAGGATGTTTCTCTGGCTCTTCTTCATCAGAAGACGAACTATCGAACAAGGCGGCATTTGCTTTGTTGGTCATATGCCTGCCCTTACAATCTTTCCGATGGTGTCCCCATGCCTTGCAGAGGAAACATTTTCGAGAGTTTTTAAAGGATTTACGTTCCTTGTCCTGTCTGTTTACCATGTTTAATAAGTAAGTTTGGTACCCTGGGTTCTGATCGCACATTTCACCCTGATGATGTGAATATTTACAATAAATGCAATGATTAAATTTCTCAGAGGTAGGCCTATGAGGTTTCTGCCTACTATAGGGTTGTTTGTCATAGTTAGCCGCTGCTACAAAGTTAATGTTAGTATCTTCAGTAGCAAAGCAATGTTTGTTGGCTGTGTAGTAAGCCGACCCACGTCTTTCAATTTCATCCACACTAGAGCATTCATTCTCTAACAAAAATTAAGCAAAGGCTGAAGGAATAGATGACACAATTTTGTCTCTAATGATTAGATCTTCCAATCTCTGATAACTTTTTTCAATTTTGGCTGCTGACGTCCATTTGGTGAAAATATCTCGGACTAAGCAGAGGTAGTCAGAGAACGTTTGAGTCGGTTTTGGGCTCAATTTACTGAATTGTTCTCTGTAACCTGCCTCATCTAATATAAAATGTGCCATAATCTTAGATTTCAGATAATGGTAATCTTTTCTGAGGTCTTTGGGGATGGTTTCAATAACTTTAAGAGGTTCCCCTGACAAACTCCTCATGTACACAATATTCCATTCAGACAGTGGAACTTGATAATGTTCCATTAAAGTTTCAAAATTTTGGGTAAAGGCTGCGATGCAGTCACCCGAGGTATAATTACGTACAATACCTTGATATTTCTTATACTGGTTTTCTTTCTCCAGTCTTTCAGATTTCTTAGACTCTTTGTTAATGGCAGTCTCAGTGTCAAGTTGTTTTATCTTCAACTGTAACTCCAGTTCTTCTCTCTTACTCTGAGCTGCTATTTCTGCCTTTTTCAGCTCTGTTTCTTTCTCGATCTCGGCCTTTTTCAGTGCACTATCTATCTCAGCTTGCTTTAAGGCTGTTTCTGCCTTCTTTAGTTCACTATCCATCTCAGCTTGCTTTAAGGCTTTTTCTGATTCTGCTTGCTTTAGAGCTCTTTCAGCTGCTCTTTCTTCGCGTTCATTAGCTTTTTCCTGAACTAGTAGGTATTCTGCGTATTTCTGCTCACTCCACTGTGTTAGTTCATCACCATGTAACTGTAACTTTATCCCCATATCAATGAAATCAAATAATGAAGACATGATGGAAAAATGTCAATGAAATACAAGCCACACACAATATGTTATAAGTGGTTAGTAATCAACAAGTTACAATCTGTTTATATGGACGATATGTGCCTAAAAATGCATTTTTAAAGTATACGAAAAGAAAAAAGTATACTCAAGTGCCCTGGATGCGGTGAAGAACGGTTGGAAAATCGGGCTAGGAACTGTAGGGTCGTTACTTCAGACTACAAATGACCTCTACGGCAAGGTTTCGGATGGTACGGAAAAACCTGCTTTTATTTTGGAAGAAGATAAATTAGCGTCTATTTGTTGGTGTGTGCCTGCTTGTCACTAAGTGTTGATTAGGTTTGTATGGCGTTGAGTGTAATTGTATGTCGTAAGTTTGTCCGTCAACAGTTTTTTTACAATACACGTTACTTTCTTTCCAAACACTTTTCGCGTTCCACAAACTCAATTCACGAAGACAATCTACAAGTATCTTAACACTCTACAACATTGATGACACATCACTTACATCAAGATGACATTCAGTAAGGACATAGACATCAAGTTTACAAGATGGCGACAAGGTCAAAATGGCGACAAGATCACAATGTCGACAAGGTCAAAACGGTGACAAGTTTCACAAATCACAAATGTTTTACACGCTTACAGGATCAAACAAAATGTATGCATTGTACGTTTACAAATGGTCTTACACATGTTTAAATAATGTAGTAACAATCAAAATGAGCCTTCCATGATCACATTTAGGTTTAAATCTAACTAAATTAAAGCTGGACGAGACCTTCACGTTCAACAAGGACGAGCTATTCACGTTCAAATATAAGTAAATTAAAGCGGGACGAGCCCCCAACGTTCACACATGTCAGGGTCTTAAACTTGGCTCGCTTGCCTAACAAGTGTGAGACAGTACAAACACAACGTGATTTGACGTAAGACTCAACGATACATCGTTCGATGGATTTATTAACATATCAACTACAGAACGATGATCACAAATATATATAATGGATACTTTACAACTTACATCCACAATACAGTTCACAAGTCTGACTCGCAAGATGTCCAGACACTCGCCTTTCAATACAGAAACCATACAACGCCTTTCTCTCAATCACACGTCCGTCCTGTACCGTGTCCCAGAGCTGTCTGGACCTGGTTCGCAACTTGCCTCCTGCCTGACGTGGCGTCACGTGGCAGGCGTGCGTCTTGCGTTGGCGGCCTGACCGCTGGTCAGCCAGCGATCTCGCAGGCCGGTAACTCCTATTCGCCTTGCGGCGCAACGCAGTTGTTGCATCCCTTCCTGGGAGCTAAGTCGCCTGGCGGTCGTAACGATGTCCCTGCATCGCTGTCCCCTGTTGGACTCTGACAATGGGTAACCAATATGTCTGGCACAAGGTAGGCTGCAGACGCTGGCGGCTCAGTGTCAATCCACCGAGACCTCACCACCACGAGCCGGTGGCGAGTTATGGCCAGACCCTGACACCCAAGGGACCCGGCTTAGAGGCGTTCAGCCATGTCCCCCAGGTGAGGGCCTTGTACGAGCCCGGACCTATATATATATATATAACATATATCAGGTAACCATGTATCAATCAATCAATCATGTGCCATGCCGGAAAGCGTGGGCGGTCATGACTCACCATTTCACTCGATCACCAGTGTCGTGGATCAGCTCAGTGTACCTGTCTCATCCATGCCATGTGGCCAAGCCATCCAGGTATTTTCCTCTCGGTCTTCCTCTTGGTCTGTTCCCCTCAATCTTGTCAGTTGTCACTAAGTTCTCCAATCCATTTCTTCTCATAACATGACCAAAAATTTTTTACTGTCTACGTCTAATTTCTCTAATCCCATGTACTAACCATGTATGGAAGTGTGATAAGAAGTTAAGACATACACCATATTTAAAGGAACTGCTAGTCGATAAGAATTTAAGATGTAGATGTATATGTATGGACGTATAGTAAGAAGTTAAGACACTCATAAAATGTAGTGAGTAACCACTAAACGTATGATGGGAAGTTCAGACATATACACCATGTCCAGAATAACCACTGTACTGAAGAACAAGGAGAAGATGAAACAGAACAAAGAGGGGAGATGAGAAGGAGGTAGAGGAGGAGGAGGAGAAAAAGAAAGAGGAGGAGAAAAAGAAAGAGGAGAAAAAGAAAGAGGAGGAGAAAAAGAAAGAGGAGGAAAAAAGATGTAGGAGGAGGAGGAAGAGAAGAAGAAGATGATTCAACGTGAGAAAAAGAGTACTAAAAACATCCACTTCTACATTGCTACATGAATAGCCAACTGTATCTGTCTGCATCTTTCTCATCTGCAAGGATGAGATAACCCTGGTTATTAAATTGTACATCTAGAGAGACATGAAGAACCAAGAAGAGATGAAATAGAACAAGGAGAGCAGATGAAGAGGAGTTAGAAGGAGGAAGACAAGGAGGAGGAGGAAGAGAAGAAAAAGAAGAAGAATCAATCTGAGAAAAATAATCACCCACTTCTGCATTGCTACATCCATAGCCAACTGTTCTGCATCTTTCTCTTCTGCAAGGACGAGATAACCTTGGTGATTAAACTGTACATCTGGAGGGCTTTCATCTGAGAAAAAACAAAAACAGCAACAATTACTAATACCATCATCATCATTATTCAATTCTACATGGGCAGTGAAAGTTGTCAGTAAAGTATTTCAAGAAGATTGCATCCTGAGCCACTGTTCTGCTAAGCTGTACACTGTTATGGTTATTTGCATCAAAAGAAGACAGCCCACATTCTTCGAGCACATCAAGAGCCAGAGTATGTCATCACAATGAGAAAGTTGGTGAGGAAGAGAGGCTGAACAGTTAGACATCATGGCTTGGAGGAACATCAGTATCAGTAATGATTGACAGTAAACAAAACAGAAGGCTGTGGATAGACATCCAACGGCAGACAAGACGAATTATAAGAAGTAGTAGTATCCTGACGACACCTTGATTGAGTTGAGCTAAGAATTGACATCACTGCACTTAGGACATTCCCATAGGCACTTCGTCCCTTCGTTAACAGCCAGCAAAGAGTCACACTACTAATGGTTCCCACCACCATCTGATTGAGAGTTCTCCTGGTCTTCTCTCTGTTTTGAGATTCTACCAGAACCCCTGCCGATCCCCTGCAATCTCATCCTTTTTGCATACAGGTTCTTAATCTGTTCCCCCACCTTCTCCATCTGGTCCCATAGGTGCACAACCACCTCCCCTTGTCCATAGGTAATCTACCACCAAGAAGTGCATTCCCTGCCAGCCTATCAGCCTGTTCATTCCCCGGCACTCCCGCATGGCCAGGGCAAAAAAATCCATACAATTCTCACAATCTGTGACCTCTAAAGCAGGGTGAGCCATACCACAGAAAACATTCCCAGTTGATTTCGTCTGCCCATTTATATTTTTGAAAAATCTGATACAAGCCATGTTAATATTCCACTGAGAAATAATAAATTCTTTTATGAGTGATTATCAAGCATAAAGTAGACCAGGGATTTCAAAACTGGTCTTCCACAACAGGTGACTTGGTAGTAATTCCTAGTAAGACACTGGATACGTATCTGAAAGGCAATGAATCTGTATTTGTAAGATGGTGGAGCTCACAGAGAGAGCTAGACAAATACCAGTGAACCAAGAGGTGAAGAAAAGAAACCTGAGAATAGTATCACTAGAAAGGCCTTAGTCTGGAATCCACAAGGCAAAAGAAACAGAGAAATACATACAATCACACGGAATAGAGAAGTAGAAACAGAAATTTATAATATGGGAAGACCATGGACGGAGCTGCATAGGATAGCTAAGGATAGGAGGCTTGGAGTACTTGGTTGAGGGTCAATGTACTCATGGGGGATAAAGGGTTGATGAAGGAACAAGTAAAGTATCACCCACGTTACTGAGGTCCCTAAGGTAAGAAAAGAATAGAAACACCGTAGCCTACTATGTATGTTGTAAGAGGCAACACAGGATTGGTTTGTGTTGGCTACCTCAACCAATAGAAAACTAGCTGTAAAATCCAACCAATGGAAAACTAGCTGTAAAATCCAACCAATAGAAAACTAGCTGTAACATCCAACCAATATAAAACTAGCTGTAAAATCCAACCAATGGAAAACTAGCTGTAAAACCCAACCAATAGAAAACTAGCTGTAAAATACAACCAATAGAAAATTAGCTGTAAAATCCAACCAATAGAAAACTATCTGTAAAATCCAACCAATAGAAAAACAAGCTGTAAAATCCAACCAATAATGAACAAGTCAACAAAGAGCTTGGCTGAGTTGGTTGATAACAGGCAGAGGAGGAGGAGGAGGAGAAAAGGAAGAATGAGGAGAAGAGGCGAAGAAGAAGAATAAGAAAAGGAAGAGGTGCTTGAGAAGGATAAGAATAAGAAGAAAAGGAATAAGAAGAAAAGAAAGAAAAAGAAAAAGAAGAAGATTTTATCTGCAAGCCAATTCAACCCTCAGAGATCTTATAAATAAAGGCACACTTCATGAAAAGACAACTTTTACTGTGACTGCTATCTTTAAGCCAGTTGTGGCTTATGGGCAGTTTTACAATCCCAAAATATCAGGTTTAAATCCAGCACATGCGATTTCAAAGCAGACAACTTGGTCTTCTACCGTCATTATGTGGATGATATATTAATTATCACCACAGACAAGCTACAAGCAACATCGTTCCAGGGTATAATGAACATCGTGCATTAAAAAATTTCTCTGTCTATTGTACACAAACACAACGAAGCGTTGCCGTTCCTGGATATCCTAATGAGATGTAGAGCAGACAGCAAAATTCAATGATCGGTGTACCTGCAAAGAAACATGGATTGGCCAATACTTAAATTTTCATAGCTTCGCACCTGTCCAGTACAAACAGGGCTTAGTACGGACCCTGTTTGACCATGCTAGGAAGATATGCACCCAGGACACACTGACAGAGGAAAGTGAAACTCTGAAGAATGTATTACACCTGAATGGGTACTCCACATGATTTATAAAGTGGATTGACAAGATACTAAACACAGGTGATGGGATCATGGGAAGGCTGACACACCACAATTACAAACTTCCGGCGTCATCCATTGCACGTCATGTCTTGCAAAGCGATCATGTAATTGACAGAGACAGCACTTTTTGCATGTTGTTTCATGCACAAAATAGTCATTTGTTAAAGTTTGTAGAAGCCATAATGATTCAACTACATAGGCCAGTTTTGTGCAAACAGAAAGACATGATCATCATCATCATCAAGTGCCGTGCCAGCTGGCGTAGGCGTTCATGGCTCTCCATAGATCTCGGTCTTTGGTTTTCTAGATCAACTCTGCTGCTGATATTCCTCCATGCCACCGTCTCAATCCATCCAGCTTCACTTCTCTTGGTCTACCTCTGCCTCTCTTCCCCTCGATCTTTCCAGTTGTTACGATGTTCTCCAATGCCTCTCTTCTCATCACATGACCGAGGAAAGCTGTTTGTCTCTGTCTTACTGTTGTATATAATGTTCTAGTTTCATTAGCCTGTTTCAGGCAGTCGTCGTTAGTTACTCTGGCAGTCCAAGGAATTCGCAACATTCGTCTCAGGAACCACATCTCTGTTGACATGATAGTCAATTTAAAATTACCATGGTAAACAATTGATATTACTGAGCGAACAAGTGTATATTTCAGCTTGAAAGATGTATCTAGTTATTTTACTCTATGTTGTGTGACTTCTGCAGTATGTACCTGACGAGATGCAGCAAAATATGCCAGGCAATAAATCATACAATCTAAGGTTTGTGTCTTCGTTATTCAAAGACAGCTTTGCGTTGATTTTCACAATGGTATGAGCTTTGGCCATTCTAAAAGCAACGGTAAACTATTGAAGAAACTCCTAGAAAATCAGAAAAAAATCCAAAAAAAAATCCAAAAAAATGATGGGGTTGATTGTGACATCCTGAAAAGGGCATGTAACTAACTTTTTACCTTTGATGATTAAGATGTCATCATGAGTTCTCATGACAAACTCAACCATTATTTACAGTTCCTCTAAGGAGCAATAGAAGAACAACCTGATGCGCCTGCTATATGTCACCAAAATAAAAGAATGATCAAATCAGTCAGAAAGCCACCCACACCAGGCTCAAGACAAATTACCACTTTATAGACAGGACAGAACACATCATTATTCTGCGCCTCTGAACAGGACACAAAAGATTACGCAGCCACATGTATACACAATTCAAGACTGATGAATCAGCCATGTGCACATGTGGATTGGTGGCGCAGACAAAAGATCATATATGCCAAGACGGCACAAAATATAACATATATAAGCCCACCTTCTGGCCTAGAGAAACAAGATAATATACGCCAAGACGGCCCAAAATATAACATAGATAAGCCCACCTTCTGGCCTAGAGAAACAACAGTGAAAGATAACTCTATTTACTACTGAGTGAACTAAAGAAGAAAGTGAAGTTTATACAACAGACAACATTGCAGATATAGGCAATAAATTTCAAGCGAATAAAAGGAGAGGAGGAAGAAACATAACTCACGAATGACACCCAGGTATTGCTTCATGTCATGCAGGAACTCTGAGGTGAACAAAGACAGCTGTACACTCTCCGGTACTGAAGACCGAAAGTTGACTCCCTCCCAAGACAACATGCTTGAAGCTCTTGTGTACTGAAAGTTTACAAATTCAGTTTAACTTAATATAACACAAAAAGAGATCATAGGTTCTGCATGCCAAATTCTGACACAGGGATGACAAGTAATAAGACTTCACATGCTACAGGTCATGGCATCACATGGTTGAGTTGCCTAGTTCTCTTCCTGGTACCATTTTACAAGTAGGCTTTGCATAGATTTCACAAGTCTTTTCCAGGTTCACTAATAAAATTAACCCTTTACAAGGCAAAATGTCCATTTGCGGCCGATCGCTTAAACAAGCAGATCGTCTGAAACCGCCTGATACTATTATGCATTGTAAAAACGTGATCTCTCGGCTTTCCGACACTTCCGACAGCTACTTTCGCTTTCGCCGATAGCTTGACAACATAGCCGCCATTTGTAAGCGCCTACTATGAATTTGAACAAACTTTTATGGATATTTTTGATAGTTTTTGGGATTTTTACGCTTAGTTTTTCAAAATGGATTTTGGCGATTCTTCAAGTGATAGCCGATATTTCGCTAGGTTCAATTTAAGTGACATTAAAGAGCACGAAGTTGACTATTAATCGCAGCTAGATATCAGTGAAAAGCGTTACTTTGCATTAGCAGTCGTGAGTCGGACTTTAAAGAAAGTGATTATGATTCTGAAAATGTGTTTGTAAATTGCTGTATAGATGACAGAAAATCACAAACAATATGATGTATTTCGTAAATATTTGTCTTCATATATGGATTACCGACAACAATCACGTGAGTAACATATTCTGCATGCTTTTCCCTTCATTGTGTTGTTTATTTAACTAAAATCGGTTGACTAACACCTTATTTGTGATGCTTTTACTAACGCAACCCAAAATTTTACAGAACCTGAAAAAATCTTGCCCGTTCAGGACTAAAAAACGGACTAGCGTCTGCCCTGTAAAGGGTTAAGTCAACCCAAAGCCACATCCAAGACTCGGAGACTGAACCAAGGTGACCATGACGCCCTCATGCAAAAACCATATATGGTATATATGACCCGTCCCTTCCATAACCATATATGGTATATATGACTCGTCCCTTCCATAACCATATATGGTATATATGACCCGCCCCTTCCATACAATTTGATGTTCTTGTAGCGTTCGCTCGCTCTGAACCCAAGCGTAGTCCATACACTTGTTATTACTTCTAGTGCACTGAACTGATTTTTGCTTGTGGATTAGCTTTCCTTATTACCGGCTTTCCTCGCCATCAGGTGAACCCACTCAGACTTCAGAGGTACTTTTATATCCCCAAGTCAAGGATGAGAAGTCAAAATTTTAATGCAACTGACCAGTGTAGGGGTTGAACCTGGGCATCAACACACCTAAAGTTTAAGAGCAAGCACTTATCTATTCAGTCATGCTGACCTTGGTACATTTTACAAGTAGGCACTGCCTATATTTTACAAGCAGGCACTGCCTACATTTTACAAGTAGGCACTGTCTTTTTTTTTTTGGCATATCTTTTTACAGGACATCACTGTCAAAACCAGCATTTTATTGCTGTTGTTGATGTCTTAGCAAGTTTACGTTCAATAGTTTGCCAGGAACTGCCTACATTTCACAAAAACGTTTCAAGGATTTTCCCAGATTCAAAATTAGACCAACCCAAGTCTATACAATGGGTACAATGGGGTGGGGGTGGGGGTGGGGGGGGGGGGGGAATCTCATGTCCACCCAGACAGACCTAGAGTCACTGTGTTGGCACTATTAACCATAGGACTTCCAGTCAAACATGGATAGGCTGTTGAGCAGTTAAGGCCTTTGGAGTGTTTCTGCTTTTGGGTACTGTTTGTTTACGCACTTTCCTCATTTTTGACTGGCGGTACGTGTTTCCTTCGCCCAGCTACTGAATTAAGTGCATGGAGTGACACAGTGAGTTGTGGATTCCATGTGGAAATCTGTATTTTACATCAGAAAAATGGCAAATGGCTGGTTGCCAAACAAGCTGGTTTTGCTTTATGCAGTAATATGTGTACAACTGTTGGTTTTCTAGTGACTGTCGCTTCCATTGATGATGAACTGTAATTTTAGTGGCGGACTGTTGTGTTAAGCTGGCTCTGTGGTGAGGGAGTTATAGACACAGTTCGTAGTCGTGCATATCACGGTCGAAGCACAACTGCAAGCAATTTGGCAGTAGACCAACTTGTGTTGGTTTTTATAAAATGGTAAGAGTGGTAAATGGTAAGAGTCATTCAGGAAGCAATGGAAAACTAGTGAACGTAAACTTGCCAAAAAATCAGTCAAAAAATGCTGGGGTTGACTGTAGCACCCTGAGAAGGATATGCAATTAACTTTTTTAACTGTTGTGATGGCATTCTTCTTCTTCTCCTGCGTTCGTCTGGAGTTTTTTTTTCCGGACGTGATTGCGTTGTGCCTGTTTACAGCAGAGCTGCGTTCTTGCGCCGTTAGGCCGACACATCCGACTTCTGCGGACATTTGTTGACCGGGTTAACCTTCCCAGGTGATGGCATTCTAGCAGTGGCTTTATACATGTACGCCTGTGCGCGCTGTTGGTTTGTCGGGAATCCTGTCTGTTCCACTTTTAACATGGGGCAGTGAGGAGCATTTTGTGCGATATTCACTGGCACAGGAATGGAGCATTATCGGGTGACCCTTTGCCGTGAAGTTGCAACCGCAACTAACGACTAACCATGCCACCAAAATATCCTGGATTTACAGAAAAGCAAGTGTAAATATTGACTTCACATGTACAAATCTTTCTCTCTTCTTCTACTTTTGCCCTCTAAAAGCATACAACAAATCATACAGATGACACATCTATGAAAGGCGGCAATTTCCAAGTATACATACCACAGGATCTCTGTCAATAACAGTAACAGATGAATTATTTTGAGTCTCATATTTTAGCCAATAAGCAACTGACGATCCAACAATTCCCCCACCAATGATAAGAATATCCGTCTCTCTTGGAACTAGAGTTCCTGCCGGCTTCATTGTCTTAATGCCCTGAAACTCCTCTTTTATAACAGTCCATGGTGATCGATAGTGGCCTGTCAAGATACAATTATAAATTCAACTACAAGCTTAAAAATATGGACAAATACAGGTCACATTTATTTTTAAAAAGTAAACAAATGTAGAAGTCCTAGAGTGGAGCATCTTCAGGACATATTAGGGGTCAAGTATATTTTAGTCAAACTATTTAGTGCTGTTAGAGGATGTCTTATGAGGAAAATAGATTTAGTGCTGTTAGAGGTCATGTTATGAGGGAAATAAATTTTAGTCAAACTATTTAGTGCAGTTAGAGAACATAACATGAGAGAAATATATTTTAGTCGAACTATTTATAGCTGTTAGAGGACGTCTTATGGGGGAAATAGTTTAAGTCAAACTATTTAGCACTCTTAGAGGTCATGTTATGAGGGAAATAGATTGTACTTGGACTGTTCTATTGATAATATTTTCCTACTATTTTCCTTGTGATGCTGTAAAGGTCATTGAGATTATCTTTCGCTGCTGACTATCTCTTATACTTGGCCATCTAGGCATTTGTCAAATATCAGAAGGCAATCAACTCAAGACAATTACCACCTTATGGACAGACCACAGCAAATCATTATTCTGCACCTCAGAACAGGACACAATAGATTATGCAACAACATGTACACAAATTTCAAGATTGGTGAATCAGTCATGTGTACATGTGGATTGGTGGTGCAGACAGCAGATGACATACTGCAAGACTGCACAAAATAGATCTAGGCAAACCTTCTGGCCTAGAGAGACGACAGTGGAAGATAAACTATATGGACCGCTGAGTGAACAAAAAAGATAGTTCTCTTGTCTCTAAGTCTTTCGCCTACTTCTATGAACGCCAAACTATACATATGGGTTTATTTATGAATTAAAAAGACTGATATATATAAGAGACAATATTGCAGATATAGACACATTTCATACAAGAGACAACATTGCAGATATAGACACATTTCATACAAGAGACAACAGTGCAGATATAGACAAATTTCATACAAGAGACAACATTGCAGATATAGACACATTTCATACAAGAGACAACAGTGCAGATATAGACAAATTTCATACAAGAGACAACATTGCAGATATAGACAAATTTCATACAAGAGACAACATTGCAGATATAGACACATTTCATACAAGAGACAACAGTGCAGATATAGACACATTTCATACAAGAGACAACATTGCAGATATAGACAAATTTCATACAAGAGACAACATTACAGATATAGACACATTTCATACAAGAGACAACATTGCAGATATAGACACATTTCATACAAGAGACAACATTGCAGATATAGACACATTTCATACAAGAGACAACATTGCAGATATAGACATTTCATACAAGAGACAACATTGCAGATATAGACACATTTCATACAACCGTCCGTCCGTCCAATTTGTAAAAAAAAAAAAAACTTTCCACCTTGTTTCAACCAGCCCGTGCGGCATCGGTTATAATAGCAGTGGTTCATAGTGCGTAGATTATTACTTTATTTATGTGCCAGTAAAATCTGACTTATGTTGTGTCTGGTTGTCCGGCAAGTCCGTTTTTTTTTTTTTTGGGTGGGGGGTTGTCAGCCTATTCCTGTTGGTTATCTCACATGTGGGCCCAGCATACCAGTACTGATCCCTGTCCTAGTCTCTCTCGTTCCCGCCCGTGATGGTGTTCTTGCCACCAAAAGGGGTCGCTCATCTCGTCCACCTCCTTCCGGGTCCTCCAGGGAGGAGCCAAACCACACACATCTCGTCCAGATCACGCCGCAGCCCACCGTCCCTTTCAGGGCACCCTGGACATCCACCACAATGGAAAAAAGTGGATGTCCGAAAAAAAGGGAATTTAGGTACGTAAAACATGGACAATAAAGGTACAAACTGACATTCATCGGGTGCAGGCATTCATGACGGTCTGCTGTTTTCCTACCTATTTTTCGCTGCTTTACTGATTCTCATCGTTTTTATATTTTTGTGTATGTGCATCTATTATCTGTATTTTCCTATTTTATTCGCGACTTTATTCCTTTAGTTATCTGCCTGGGTTTATTATTTATTTGTTTGTATATTTAACTCGTTTGTGGTATTTATTTATCAGATCTGTTAGGAGGCATATTTATTTATTTGCTTTATTTGTTTTATTTGGTTGAGGTTATGTGTCTAGTTGATTAGTTTGTTTGTCTAATTTGTTTGTTTTGGTAGTAACTATATTTGTATGTTCTTCCTTTATGGAGTGTTTGATATCTTTTTCTATTCCCATCCTGGTGTGTGACCCGTTGCATCTCTTCTCCGTTGCCTGAGCGTCTATCCTTGGTTCTTCGTCACCACTGTTAGTTGTTTCAACGGATTGACGGTTTCTGTCCTCTTCATTCGGTGGTTGTATTATGATGTCGGTTAAATATCTTTCCCTGTTTTTACTATGAATTGATTGGGTTTTTTTTTTTTTTTTTACGTAAAACATGGACAGAAAAGGTATAAACTGACAATTAACGGATACAAACATTGACGGCGGTCAGCCATTTTGCTACCTAGTCTCCCGCTGTTTTACTGATTCTCATCGTATGTAATTTTGTGTGTATGTGCATTTATTATCTGTATTTTTCTGTTTAATCCGCCACTTTATCCCTTTATTTATCTACCTGGGTTGTGCCATTTGCTACCTAGTCTTTTGCTGTTTTCCTGATTCTCATCATTTGTAAAAATTTATTATCTGTATTTTTCTGTTTAATCCCCCACTTTATCCCTTTATTTTTCTACCTGGTTGGATTATTGGTTTGTATATTTATCTCATTTGTGATAATTATTTATCTGATCTATTCTGTGAGACAACATTGCAGATATAGACACATTTCATACAAGAGACAACATTGCAGATATAGACACATTTCATACGAGACAACATTGCAGATATAGACACATTTCATACAAGAGACAACATTGCAGATATAGACACATTTCATACAAGAGACAACATTGCAGATATAGACACATTTCATACAAGAGACAACATTGCAGATATAGACACATTTCATACAAGAGACAACATTGCAGATATAGACACATTTCATACAAGAGACAACATTGCAGATATAGACACATTTCATACAAGAGACAACATTGCAGATATAGACACATTTCATACAAGAGACAACATTGCAGATATAGACACATTTCATACAAGAGACAACATTGCAGATATAGACACATTTCATACAAGAGACAACATTGCAGATATAGACACATTTCATACAAGAGACAACATTGCAGATATAGACACATTTCATACAAGAGACAACATTGCAGATATAGACACATTTCATACAAGAGACAACATTGTAGATATAGACACATTTCATACAAGAGACAACATTGCAAATATAGACACATTTCATACAAGAGACAACATTGCAGATATACACAAATGTCAAGCGAGCGAAAGCAGCAGCAGCATTTGTCTTTATCCACATTATCTGTATATGTCTAACTTCTGTATTAGCTTCTGTGTATTTTTCAAGATTTCTGATATTAGTAACACTGGTTTAGTTACTGCAATGTTAGTAACATTCGTTCATACAAGAGACAACATTGCAGATATAGACACATTTCATACAAGAGACAACATTGCAGATATAGACACATTTCATACAACCGTCCGTCCGTCCAATTTGTAAAAAAAAAAAAAACTTTCCACCTTGTTTCAACCAGCCCGTGCGGCATCGGTTATAATAGCAGTGGTTCATAGTGCGTAGATTATTACTTTATTTATGTGCCAGTAAAATCTGACTTATGTTGTGTCTGGTTGTCCGGCAAGTCCGTTTTTTTTTTTTTGGGTGGGGGGTTGTCAGCCTATTCCTGTTGGTTATCTCACATGTGGGCCCAGCATACCAGTACTGATCCCTGTCCTAGTCTCTCTCGTTCCCGCCCGTGATGGTGTTCTTGCCACCAAAAGGGGTCGCTCATCTCGTCCACCTCCTTCCGGGTCCTCCAGGGAGGAGCCAAACCACACACATCTCGTCCAGATCACAACGCAGCTCACCGTCCCTTTCAGGGCACCCTGGACATCCACCACAATGGAAAAAAGTGAATGTCCGAAAAAAAAGGAATTTAGGTACGTCAAACATGGACAATAAAGATACAAACTGACATTCATCGGGTGCAGGCATTCATGACGGTCTGCTGTTTTCCTACCTATTTTTCGCTGCTTTACTGATTCTCATCGTTTTTATATTTTTGTGTATGTGCATCTATTATCTGTATTTTCCTATTTTATTCGCGACTTTATTCCTTTAGTTATCTGCCTGGGTTTATTATTTATTTGTTTGTATATTTAACTCGTTTGTGGTATTTATTTATCAGATCTGTTAGGAGGCATATTTATTTATTTGCTTTATTTGTTTGAGGTTATGTGTCTAGTTGATTAGTTTGTTTGTCTAATTTGTTTGTTTTGGTAGTAACTATATTTGTATGTTCTTCCTTTATGGAGTGTTTGATATCTTTTTCTATTCCCATCCTGGTGTGTGACCCGTTGCATCTCTTCTCCGTTGCCTGAGCATCTATCCTTGGTTCTTCGTCACCACTGTTAGTTGTTTCAACGGATTGACGGTTTCTGTCCTCTTCATTCGGTGGTTGTATTATGATGTCGGTTAAATATCTTTCCCTGTTTTTACTATGAATTGATTGGGTTTTTTTTTTTTTTTTTACGTAAAACATGGACAGAAAAGGTACAACTGACAATTAACGGGTACAAACATTGATGGCGGTCAGCCATTTTGCTACCTAGTCTCCCGCTGTTTTACTGATTCTCATCGTATGTAATTTTGTGTGTATGTGCATTTATTATCTGTATTTTTCTGTTTAATCCGCCACTTTATCCCTTTATTTATTTACCTGGGTTGTGCCATTTGCTACCTAGTCTTTTGCTGTTTTCCTGATTCTCATCATTTGTAAAAATTTATTATCTGTATTTTTCTGTTTAATCCCCCACTTTATCCCTTTATTTTTCTACCTGGTTGGATTATTGGTTTGTATATTTATCTCATTTGTGATAATTATTTATCTGATCTATTCTGTGAGACAACATTGCAGATATAGACACATTTCATACAAGAGACAACATTGCAGATATAGACACATTTCATACAAGAGACAACATTGCAGATATAGACACATTTCATACAAGAGACAACATTGCAGATATAGACACATTTCATACAAGAGACAACATTGCAGATATAGACACATTTCATACAAGAGACAACATTGCAGATATAGACACATTTCATACAAGAGACAACATTGCAGATATAGACACATTTCATACAAGAGACAACATTGCAGATATAGACACATTTCATACAAGAGACAACATTGCAGATATAGACACATTTCATACAAGAGACAACATTGCAGATATAGACACATTTCATACAAGAGACAACATTGCAGATATAGACACATTTCATACAAGAGACAACATTGCAGATATAGACACATTTCATACAAGAGACAACATTGCAGATATAGACACATTTCATACAAGAGACAACATTGCAGATATAGACACATTTCATACAAGAGACAACATTGCAGATATAGACACATTTCATACAAGAGACAACATTGCAGATATAGACACATTTCATACAAGTCATACATTTCATATCAAGTTTGATGGTGCAACTTCTGAAGAATTTGAAATCAAGAGTGGAGTTAAGCAAGGTTGTGTACTAGCTCCCACCCTCTTTGGAATATACTTTTCACTTCTACTGAAATATGCATTTCGTGATCAGGATGGTGGTATATACATTCACTCACGCTCAGATGGCGGCCTCTACAATGCTCAGAGATTGAAGGCTAAGACCAAAATTAGGAGGGTACTGATCAGAGAGTTGCTTTTTGCAGATGATGCTGCAGTTACGACCCACTCTGAGGAAGAATTGCAATGTCTACTATCTGCATTCTCCAATGCTTGTTCTAAATTTGGTTTAACAATTAGCAAAAAGAAGACAGATTATGTCACAAGGTGCACATGGGGTACCATCAATCTTTATTGACGACGCCGAACTAGAGATAGTAGACCATTTTACATATCTAGGATCAGTGGTAAATAGCAAATTATCCCTAGATCAGGAAATCAACATCCAGATTGGTAAGGCAGCAACAACAATGAACAGGTTAAGAAAAAGAGTCTGGGAGAACAGGAAGCTTACTGCCAAAACAAAAGTCCTTGTCTATCAAGCCTGTGTCCTTAGTACTCTTCTCTATGGCAGTGAAACCTGGACAACTTACTCACACCAAGAGAACAATTTAAACAGCTTTCATATGCGGTGTCTGCGAAGAATTCTTGGTATTAAGTGGCAAGACAAAATCACAAATACTGAAGTATTGGAAAGATCAGGGTGTGTGACAGTTTATTCCATGCTCAGTCTTCGTAGACTTAGATGGATAGGACATCTTAGGAGGATGGATGATGGTAGAATACCAAAGGATATCTTTTTTGGTGAATTACAGATGGGTAAGAGATCTCAGGGTCGGCCTCTACTACGATACAAAGATGTGTGTAAGCGGGACATGATTGATACAGGCATTGATAATGCACATTGGGAGCAAGTCGCCGCTGAATGTGTTGCATGGAGGGCAAATATCAGAAATGGAATAAAGTCAAAGGAGAAAATTATTGCAGAAAAGTCACACACCAGCGCAAATTGGCCTTATCAGTCACACTCGCTACCGCCATAGTTAAGTTATTATGCCTTTTTAAAGCACAAACTATCGTCTGTCAAGACGGCAAGGTGCCAATGAGTAACATTCGTTTAGTTACTGTGGTATTAGTAACATTGGTTTAGTTACTGTCTAAATCAGCTTTTAAACAATTTTTCCTTTCTTCTATTTTGTCAAGAGTTTTGATATCCATACTTTTTTTTTCGTTCATTTTTCCCAAAAACTTCAATTCATGAAAACTATGTTGTCTGCTATCATACGCAAACAAAACTACATGTTTTCTCCAATAATACAGAAACAAAACTACATGTTTTCTCCTATCATATACAAACAAAACTAAATGTTTTGTGCTATCATATACAAAGAAAACTATATTTTCTCCTATCATATATGAACAAAACTACATGTTTTCTCCTATAATATACAAACAAAACTAAATATTTTCTCCTACATATATAAACAAAACTATGTTTTCTCCGATCACATATAAACAAATCATGCATAATCACCTGCTCTGGGTATTCTTTTCTTCAAATCAGATTTGTCAGACTCATCTGTTGTTAAAAATCTGGCACATCCCACAGATGACTGCAGCTTTGCATGCTGTTTACAAGAATGAGTTTTATGCAGTGCACGTTTTAGAGCGCATCTGCACAATGATCGAAGCAAGGGAGCGGACATTTTCTGTAAAAAAAAAAAGGAACAGTCCTTTTTGCTTTACAAGAATGAGTTGTTTGTGCCCAAGGACTTGGCCATCTCCGGGACTCAAGTTTTAAAATGTAAATGATTTTTGAGTAGTTTTTTAATGTTGCATTCTTTGTGTGCTGATGAAAACTTACTAGCCTTACCGTCCATTCTGTCATTTGTGACTGTGTTACTGTAAAACTGACCAGTTCTACTTTCTGTTTTATTTTTCAAAATATTTAAACACAGAAGACACAAACAATATGTTGCACGGTTTATTGCCTGGCATATTCCGCTGCATCTCTTCAGGTGCATAGTGCAGTTGTATATCATATGAAGTGAATTAATGAATAATACTTAAGCTGAAACAATTAAAACACATACTCACAGGTATTGTTTGAATGTAGAATATCTAGTATCCCCATGGTTTTTCTTTATTTACTTAAAGTGACACTAGCACAGACAAATTACAAAAAAGTTTTGCAAACAAAACCATCAAAATTAACTCCTTTTTTTGGCTTCTTCTGAAATAACTAATTTCTTGGGAATCTCTGCGGTAAAGTCTAAAGCTCTGAAGATCTCGGGTTAATTTTTGCACTGCGTCATTCAGACAATGAATGTAATTTTGTTTTCAGAGACCCCAGGGGACATCGCTGGAGTTGCAGAGTTTCATTCATTTTGCAATGCTCTCAGTAGGTGTCTTCCAGTCTGAAGAGAGAGACCATTCACAGAGAAAGAGACTAGGCACAGAGAGAGAGAGAGACCATGCAGAGAGAGAGACCATAAGAGAGACCATGCCAGAGAGAGACAATACAAGGGAGCAGCCATGCTAGAGAAACAATACCAGAGAGAGGCCTTGCCAAAGAGACCATGCTATAGAGAGACCATACCAGAGACAGACCATGCCATAGAGAGACCATACCAGAGACAGACCATGCAATAGAGAGACCATACCAGAGACAGACCATGCAATAGAGAGACCATACCAGAGACAGACCATGCCATAGAGAGACCATACCAGAGACAGACCATGCCATAGAGACCATGCAGAGAGAGAGAGACCATGCCAGAGAGAGACAATGCAGAGACAGACCATGCCAGAGAGAGACCATACCAGAGACAGACCATGCAGAGAGACAGACCATGCAGAGAGACAGACCATGCAGAGAGACAGACCATGCAGAGAGACAGACCATGCAGAGAGACAGACCATGCAGAGAGAGAGACCATACCAGAGACAGACCATGGCAGAGACAGACCATGCCATAGAGAGACCATACCAGAGAGAGACCATATGAGAGAGAGACCATGCAGAGAGAGACCATACCAGAGAGAGACCATGCCATAAAGAGACCATGCCATAAAGAGACCATACCAGAGAGACCATGCCAGAGAGACCATACCAGAGAGACCATGCCAGAGAGAGAGACCTAACCAGATGTGGTAAAACCCGGTGCAATAAACCTGAGCCTCTTGCCTGTAATCTGTAACCAACAACTGTATCCTAGTGCAAAGTTGGAATTCTGTGCCAGGTTTCTTTCAGCACCATTCAATGTTCCCACCAATGTCTAGCTTGAGGACTGTCATATTAACCTCTACACTTCACTTGGGGCCAACAGTGAATATGTGGTGGTATAACATTCCACCGCCAATGGCAATCTCTGCTATGGGAGTACCATTATCTTTCACTCTGGGCTTCCAAGTTTTTATTGACCTATTCACAAGCCATCATAGCATACTGTTATAGTAACCATCTCCAATGGCAATCTCTGCTATGGGAGTACCATTATCATGTACTCTGGGCTTCCATGTTTGTATTGACCTACTCACAAGCCATCATAGCATACTGTTAAAGTAACCACCCCCAATGGCAATCTCTGCTATGGGAGTACCATTATCTTTTACTCTGGGCTTCCAAGTTTGTATTGACCTATTTACAAGCCGTCATAGCATACTGTTCAGGTAACCAAGTAAAGGATCCTTCAAAGGCTTGCGAAAGCGGTTCGTGAGCCGCTTACCAGGCGTTCGAAACGCAGCCACGACCGATTTGTGCAGAAGACCATGTCATGTTGTGTTATAACATGTTGGTATGGGAGCCGGCCGTTCAGAAAGCATTGGCAAACTACTGAATGTAAAATTTGTCTAGTACATCAACAGCAGCTGAAAAATGCTGGTGTGGACTGCAACGTCCTGCAAGGGATATGCAACATTTAAACAAAAACAGTACTAGACCTATACTTTCAGTTCAACTGGCACTCAGTGGGTCATGTGGTCAGTTTCACACCAGCCGCTTGCAATTCCAAAGGCATTTTTCGGTACCCTTTTGAGACTGGGTTGACCCTCGATACGGACCACCAGGCCATGCAGACATGCCCCTAGGCTACCACAGCCTCCTAGAACATACTGGGGGATACAATGCTAGGCCAGCGCATATTTATTCTTGACCCAACGGTATTGGATAAGTAACATAGCCAAAATCAGACCATCAGTCCTGGTTTTCAGAAAATCTTTAGGAACCCATTTCACAAGAAAATTTCCATCCTGAAGCGAAGCCATATTTATCAAAATACAATTCTGTTTTGTGGGGCAGAGAGGGAGAGAGAGAGAGAGAGAGAGAGAGAGAGAGAGAGAGAGAGAGAGAGAGAGAGAGAGAGAGAGAGAGAGAGAGAGAGAGAGAGAGAGAGAGAGAGAGAGAGTGCGTGCGTGCATGTTTGTTTGTTTTGAACTCCCAGCAACCTGACAACGGGCGAGTGCACACATTTCACACATTACTACAGTTTCTAGTTTTGTTGGTTATTTTTTAAAAATTATTTTGTAAATGGCAAACATAGCCCCATAGCAGATACTGGTATTGTGGTGTAAAGTGGTAGACGCAGTATAGTATAACTACACACACCCATGTTCCAAGGCATACCTTGTTGAGGTTCAAAAACAGCAGAGGGGAAATTTGGGAGCAGATTGCTTTGACTTTGTGTTGCTTTCAATTGTGTGCTGGCCATTCAGAAAGCAATGGCAAACTAATGTAAAACTAAAACTGCCTAGTAAATGACAAACACTTCAAACAGTCAATAATATATCTGAGGTTGACTGCAACATCATGTAAGGTGCATCATGCAACTTAGTCACTAGACACTTCAACTAGCTTTTTTTTTCTGTTGGGAATTGGATGGAATCTTAGAAGATTAATCTAAAAATCTTTCTATGAAAGTAAGCCCAATCAAAATTCAAATGGAATTCAATGCCATGCAAGACCCCGCGATTAAAAACTGACAAGAAAATAAAACTGATCCAGTTTAGTATTTACCTAATAGTAGTACTAGTAATAGACTGTAACGAGCGATGTTTAATCAATTATGCTGCCGTATATAAGAAGAAGGCATAACGACACAAACTTCACACAAGTCGCTAACCACGGGAATTCATGATCATCGCGAAGCTATGTCAGTGACCTGCCCTTTGCCAGTGATTTTGGTACATTTCTGCTAAACCCAGTTTGAGTTGAGTTGAGTTAAGAACCGACATCACTGCACTCAGGACATTCCCATACGTGCTCCGTCCCCTCGTTCAACAGCCAGCGAAGAGGCATACTAATAATCGTTCCCACCGCTACCTGATTAAAAGTTCTCCTGGTCTTCCCTCTCAGTTTTGAGATTCTTCCAGAACCCCTGCCGATCCTCCACAATCTCATTCTTTCCACATATGAGTTCTCAATCTGTGCCTCCGCCTTCTCCACCTGGTCTCACAAGCGCACGACCATCTCCCCCTTGTCCATAGGCAAAATTCCACCAAGAGGTGCCGTCCCTGCTAGCCTATCAGCCTGTTCATTCCTCCGTACACCCGCATGGCCAGGGCAAAATATCCATACAATTCTCACGATCTGTGACCTCTGAAGCGACGAGAGCCATTCCACACGAAACAATTCTTTCTCCACCTTGCTAAGCATACTCTTTGAATCCGAAATGAATACAACGTGTGTTGCAGTAGTCTCCTCTAACCACCGGAATGCCGCGGTTACTGCCTCCACCTCCATTCTCATGCTGGAGATCGTAGTCTCATATGCCAGACTCCTTTTTCAAGACTCGCTCATTAGCCTCTGCAATAAAGCCCCAGCCACTACGTCTGTTTCTCACCACTGACCCATCGATGTAGATGACTATGTCACCTTGATGTGTGTTGCTCTGGATCAACTGTTGCACTTCAAACTCAGTGCGGCCCGCTGCCCATTCTCTGCACTGACGACCCAGTGTTATTTTTACATGAGTATGAAAATATGAATAGAGAAATTTGACGCCATCTCGTTTTTTTTTTTTTTGGCGGGGGGGGGGGGGGGTTGACCTTAGAAGGAGAAATAAACTTGAAAACTTTGTGACAAGAGAGAAATGTTATGGAAAAAAGCAAACGGTAGACAAAGAGATAAATACGTGGATGATTTGGCCATAAGCATAATCGAAATAAAAACATATCATATCTATTATAAGCCTGGTGATTGTCTGAACCTAGCGAACCATGACCTTCCACGATTATCGGCATGGGTCATGATCATGATGTCATATTTTAGAAAGCTGACATTAGTGTGACAGAACTGGGGACAACAATAAATAGTTGCTCGATCTGCATGGATGGCAAAATCAGAAATAGAATAAAGACAAAGGAGCAAGTTATGCAGATATGTCACAAACTGAACATGTGAGACGCAAACTGGTGCTTGTCGGTGGAAATGATCATGTGTTCACATGCATCCATTGTGGACGGACATTTACCACGCGAATTGGTCTGATCAGTCACGTTCGCTACCGCCATGCGTTGCAGTTATTATGCCTTTTTTAAAGCACAATGTAACAAACTATTGTCTCTCCAGATTACCAATCTCTCCAGGTGCCAGTTTTGGCCACACAACTGTGATAAGCCGTCTTTGTGTCCTAGCTTCTTTCAAAACGTTTAGATTACTACTTTTGGTTGTCCAATGAATTTTCAGCATTCTTCTGTAAAACCCCATCTTTGAAGCTTACATATAAGGGGAATAGAGAGAGAGAGAGAGAGAGAGAGAGAGAGAGAGAGAGAGAGAGAGAGAGAGAGAGAGAGAGAGAAAAGAGAGAGAGAGAGAGAGAGAGAGAGAGAGAGAATCAGAAAAAGTATAATCCCTTTTATATGCCGCAAAGGATATGCGGAATACGGGGATCTAAAGATACGAAGCCTCACTCATACTGTTCCATTTAAATTATGTCAGTAAAGTTTATTGTTATACCACGTATTAATTATGACCAGATACCCCCAATACACATGATATGGGTTGGCAATTTGAAACCCCATTTTCATCACCTATACACGAGGCGCTGAACTACACATGTGTCAAGCCCATAACAACTTAATACCATGGAACAGATCAGTTACTTTGACTTTTATATATAGTTTTCATGTAAAGTTTTTCACGTAGTTGGATTAGTGTATCATTGTTTTTTATTTGCTGATGAAGGTTTTAGCCATTTTATCACTTGCGACCATGTTCTAGTAAAGCTTACCAAATCAATTTCTTGTATTTGTTGATTCATTCAATCCATGATATGAATTGGCAAAGAGACGGATGAATTCAAGACGAATGTCCACAAATTTAACACGTTTAACTGGCAGCTCGACAGCACAATCAATTGAGCGTGCAGAGTCTATCACCATTGCATCTACATCAGCACACATTGCTACAAACATGTCGGTGGACATCAGATTGGCTAGCGCTCGCTCGTCAGGGACGGACTTATATCATGGAGATAATCCAGGCAACATTGTCACGCCTGGGGATGTTATCACAGCAGATACTGGCTTTATGAGGTAATAATAAGAGTTATTGTTTCACTTTTAACTTTAAGTGCAGTTGCAATTTAAAAAGCGGTAGTCCAGTAAATTAAAATAAAATTAACTGACTTGACTAACTGAACTCAACTGCTGTGTTGTTAAAATGTTTAGTCACAATTCGTAATCCCGCATACTGCGTTCTAATCTTCTGCGTGCGATTTGGCAGCAGACCGCCTTGTGTTGTTTTTTAAACAATGTTGAGTCCCTGTCGTTAATAAAGCAATAAGCAGACTACTTAGCAAGTCCTATGACAATTTTAATTTGAGTATTTACTAATGAGACGGCCACAGAAGATAGGTGATAGTAGCAATTTCAGAATTATCGCCCTTTTTTTTAGCTCTTCACTTTTTTTGGTGTAATTTTGCGAACTTTTTCCTGCGTCCTCGAACGATCACTTCCGGTTTGACATGGACTGCTAAAAGAACGAAAAAAAAGGACATCGGTATGGTACGATGAAAGGGGAACTTATTCTAATATATTTAGAAGTGGTTCTGCTAGATAACCGCCAAGGTATTATATCAAAAAAACGATTTATTTGGATTATATTTGGTTTTTTTCACGATTAGTAAGGTAATTTGGTTTATAACTCATGTTAATTGAACATTCCCTTCATTTTGTCTTCCATATTTGAATTCCCCGTTCAGTTTTACATAAATATGAAGAGTTTGAGCATTCCAGGTGTTTGCAGACGTTCAGGACAAAATATTTAGTGTCAGACATGGCCACGGCCGGCCGTCATACACTGATAGTATCATAGTAATACTATTAGTATGATACTGATACTCCGATTGCGGCGCCGATACAATAAACTATAGAGCGGACCTGTATTTATTTACAATTAGAACTGGTAATTTAAGTACTAACATTAAACAGAATACAAGTGTCATGTGTAGCAGTAATACTAATACCGTAATGTATGTATCTATCTGTGTACGTGCATGATGATATTTCAGCATTTTACATGACTGAAAATAATTTTGAAAGCCAGTTTTCAGACCCGTCTGTAAACTTGTAAGATGTTTAAGATGTTAAGTAAGGAGTATTTTTTTTCTAAGCTCCGCTGCAGCACTTAATTATTTTAAATTTAAATACAGTACTGTAAAATAAGTTATATGTTTTAAATAAGTTAGTATTTAATTATTAGTTGCTGACAATTAGATACAGAACACTGTGCTGTAATTGTAGAGCAGAAGTAGAAATAGAAATCAATTTTTAGTGAACAGTTAATTATTTAATATTTTAATTTTTTTATTATTTAATATCTTAATAATTAATTAACTGCTGCTTAATTTGTGCAACAGTCACAAACTTAGTTACTTACATTAATGTTTATAATATTTAATCAACAAAAGAAAGCTGTCGCAATGCAGTTAGTACATTAAGACAATATGATACATTTTCATGAATTGTTCTTTCACTAATGACGAACATTTAATTAATATAATAAATATGCAGCTATTTTTAACTAGCAATTAGGCCACAGCACATCATAAGAAAAAGTCTTATAAGTCAAGTGCATCTTTGTCAGAGACTCTGAGACTCTTGTGCTTTGTACGATGCTTTCGCCAGGCCGCTGTGTGGAAAGAAACTGAGCAAACCTGGTGCAATGAAGTTGATCCTCTCATTCCTCTCGACACTCTATCGAAAGAGGAATATTACCTTTACTTTCCTGTTACCAAATCATAAGTAGAAACCCCATTTTAAAATATTTTCTGTATATGCAAATACTAATAATAATCATCATCAAGTGCCGGCTGGCGTAGGCGTTCATGGCTTTCCACAAATCTCAGTCTTTGGTGTTCTGGATCCTAATACTAAATTATATTATACACCTGCGTTATACACCTGAGAGAAGTGATGAGTCTCGTTCATGCCAACGAACCAGGCATGCTAATACAGGAAAGTACTCTTACTAATAATTTAATATATTAAAATAATTAGTTGTGAAACATAAAAAGCAATTAACCAAAGAATGGCCATCACTTGTGACACTCTTTCTTCTTCTTCTTCTTCTTCTTTCGTTCGCCTAAATAACAGTCTTTTTTAGTTCATTCAGCGGTCCATAGAGTTTATCTTCCACTGTTGTCTCTCTAGGCCAGAAGGTTCGCCTGGATATGTTGTAGTTTGGGCAATCCTGGAGTATGTGCTCTGCTGTCTGCGACGCCAAACCACATGTGCACATGACTGAGTCACCAATCTTGAATTTTGCATACATGTGGTTGCGTAACCTATTGTGTCCTGTTCTGAGGCGCAGAAGAATGACCTGTTCTGGTCTGTCCATAACGTGGTAGTCGTCTTGAGTAAGGTTTGGTGGCCTTCTGACTGATTTGATCATTCTTTTCTTTTGGTGGTATGTAATAGGCACATCTGGTTGTTCTTCTTGTGCTCCTTCCTTAGCCAATCGATCAGCTCTGTCGTTCCCGGGTACTCCACAGTGGGATGGTATCCACTGTATGGTGATCTTACGATGACTGCTAAGTTCAGAAAGTAGTGTCCTCAGAACTGGCAATTTCCCAGACAGAAGCGCCTCTATTACGGATTTTGCATCTGTCAATATCACCACAATTTTTAAACCCAATTTTTAAATATTGACCAAAATAGCTACAGTTAGTTAGTCGACAGATCATCCTCATTGCACTATGTAACATAGCCACTATGTAATTAACCTCCCTATCCTAAAACATTAACGCTGATTGGCGCAGCAGCCTTTTTACCAGCACAAGGCCAAAGTTTTTGGTACTCATGTTTACTACAACTTATTACTCATAAGGAGAATGTGTCTCTCTTCTAGTCCTCAGTCACTTGTTAACTATTTTCTGAACGAAGGGTTTTAAATAAAGCCCCGTCTTATTACTCTTTATTCTAAACAAAACAATAACTGTGAACAAAAATTTTTTAACAATTTTCAACTTATTTGTAAACAAGGGTAAATACTATTCAATACACAAGACAATTCAACTAAAATCATAATTCATGAGCCAACCAAAACGAAGTCAAAACAGGATATCATACCCCCCAACGTTTTGAAGACAAATTTTCTTTCCCCTCATATCAAATAAAGGTAATCAACCAATTTAAAGAAAGACATTATTCAAAATAATATGACATACATGATGAAACAAAAGAAATCATTTTTACATATATCCTATCAATTGTTAGTCACTTTTATGGACTAACAATAAATTATTTATCTATTAAGAAAACTCAACAAGTCAAATCTCAAAATCAAATGGTAATAAAAAATACATCTTCAAGACCACACGAGAATTTACATCCATATTACCTAACTTATTACCAAAATACAGGTTGTGTACCCTGGCTGGTATTTTGTAAACACTCTTTCTTGAACCATTTCCTGTGACATTCAAGATTCTGCCTGTCACACCTTTGCCACAGCCTGTGTCAATTTGATAAAACAATTCAGATGCACACCTTCCTGTGGTGAGTTTCTATATATTTGAATAACGAAGACACAAACAATAGATTGCACGATTTATTGCCTGGCATATTTCGCTGCATCTCGTCAGGTACATACTGCAGAAATCTGAAAATATAAAAAATATAAAATTACACAGAGTAATGAAGCTTAAATAAAAGAATAACAAAAAACAAATGCCTACACAAAATACAATAAATAATCACGGAGAAGACCCTTCAGTGACTACACTGTTAATTAGGTCAGGGCACATCCTAAAAAAAAATAAATAATACGTCAAGTTAGGCCTCGCCGCCCCGGACGCAATGATATATGGTGCAACGTTGTCCGTTTACAAATAACAAGGGCGGCCATTTTAAATTATTAATTAGGTCACGGCAAATCCTATCAAAAAATAAAACATACGTCAAGGTAGGCCTCGCAGCCCCGGACGCAATGATATATGGTGCAACATTGTCCGTTTACAAATAACAAGGGCGGCCATTTTAAATTATTAATTAGGTCACGGCAAATCCTATCAAAAAATAAAACATACGTCAAGGTAGGCCTCGCAGCCCCGGACGCAATGATATATGGTGCAACATTGTCCGTTTACAAATAACAAGGGCGGCCATTTTAAATTATTAATTAGGTCACGGCAAATCCTATCGAAAAATAAAACATACGTCAAGGTAGGCCTCGCAGCCCCGGACGCAATGATATATGGCACAATGTTGTCCGTTTAAAAATAAACAAGCCACGTTAATAGAAGGCAAATAATAAACAGTTGGCGGCCATTTTAAATTGTTAATTAGGTCAGGGCACATCCTATAAAAAAAAAAAATTATACGTCAAGTTAGGCCTCGCCGCCCCGGACGCAATGATATATGGCACAATGTTGTCCGTTTAAAAATAAACAAGCCACGTTAATAGAAGGCAAATAATAAACAGTTGGCGGCCATTTTAAATTGTTAATTAGGTCAAGGCACATCCTATAAAAAAAAAAAATAATACGTCAAGTTAGGCCTCGCCGCCCCGGACGCAATGATATATGGCACAATGTTGTCCGTTTAAAAATAAACAAGCCACGTTAATAGAAGGCAAATAATAAACAGTTGGCGGCCATTTTAAATTGTTAATTAGGTCAAGGCACATCCTATAAAAAAAAAATAAATAATACGTCAAGTTAGGCCTCGCCGCCCCGGACGCAATGATATATGGCACAATGTTGTCCGTTTAAAAATAAACAAGCCACGTTAATAGAAGGCAAATAATAAACAGTTGGCGGCCATTTTAAATTGTTAATTAGGTCAAGGCACATCCTATAAAAAAAAAAAATAATACGTCAAGTTAGGCCTCGCCGCCCCGGACGCAATGATATATGGCACAATGTTGTCCGTTTAAAAATAAACAAGCCACGTTAATAGAAGGCAAATAATAAACAGTTGGCGGCCATTTTAAATTGTTAATTAGGTCAAGGCACATCCTATAAAAAAAAAAAAATAATACGTCAAGTTAGGCCTCGCCGCCCCGGACGCAATGATATATGGCACAATGTTGTCCGTTTAAAAATAAACAAGCCACGTTAATAGAAGGCAAATAATAAACAGTTGGCGGCCATTTTAAATTGTTAATTAGGTCAGGGCACATCCTATAAAAAAAAAAAAATAATACGTCAAGTTAGGCCTCGCCGCCCCGGACGCAATGATATATGGCACAACGTTGTCCGTTTACAAATAAACAAGCCACAGTAATGGAAGGCAGAATTTCTCAAGTTTCCAATCTTAGGGCCGCGATAAATCCTGACTTATCAGTTAATTCTTCATTGGACTTCCTGGTATTAAATTACGTCACCATATAATTTATAACACCGCTTAGAATAAACGTATAGTCTTCGTTGAGATACCGTTGGATTCGTCTCGTCAAGCTCTATCTAACTGGTATGATTTCATAAGTAAAAACCCAATTTTTAAATATTGACCAAAATTGCTAGTGATAGGCCTTGAAATTCAAAATCTAATGGTACCTCAATGATGCCTGTATGTCACTTATAAGTGAAGATATTCACATTTTTGTGAAGGTGAGACGAGTTGCGATTTTTCATGCTATTCACCCGTAAGTGGAACTCTCTAGTGTGTCCATTCCTCCCCCAGCGGGTGTGCGTGCGAGATTGTCTCAAATGGTCCTATGAAAATTGACTTCAAAAATATGTTCCGTCATGTTAAATGACTACAAAATAGTACAGTATACAAATAAATTATTATTAATCTTTAAAATTGTGTTCTCTTTAACTTTGGTAGGTCAAATCGCACGTTTTGTGTGTTGAAAAGTGTAGCGCAATCGACATGCGGCGGCCGTCATGATGACCCATTCACAAAGTCACATCTTCGCAGAAAATCTGTTTTTCAACCACAATTTGAGCAAGTTTAGAGATGAAACTATGCTGATGATGATTCAGGGGCAATATTTTATATGGCAATTAAAATTCACTTTAAAGACATCTATTGGATTCATCGATTCCGATCGCGATCATTCGGCTGCCTCTGTGGGATGCGCTCCCTGGCAGTCGGCAGCTTGCACAGAACCATAGAGCACACTTTATTCACAAACTTCCAGTTTCTTAGTTCTATATATTTTAGTTCGTAATGTTTAGTAGTTTCTATTATATCACCTAATAATTTTGTGAAAAATTTAAAAAAAAAAAATAAAATTCCCAGCCGGGAACAGAACCCCGGTCTCCCGCGTGACAGGCGGACTGCTAACAACAACGCTAGCGAGAACACAATCCTTTCTTTACAAAAATATTTATAATTTTATATAGTCAAGCCGCCATTTTGGGTTACATGATCGTAATATTTTCGCCTGTTTTTTAACCACAATTAAAGCAAGTTTAGCGATGAAACTTTCCAACTTCTGTAAAATTGAATACAGAATTCGAAGATTCATCTACAATTGATGGTTTTCTATTGAAAGCGCCAGAACAAAATTATTTATGGTTCAGCTTGCCGTTTTCATTTGTTTCCGCGCGCGAGGTTGGTCTCAACCAACACGGGTCATGAAAACTGACTTTAAAAATAGGTTCCGTCATGTTAAATGATTAAAAGATAGTACAAGTATACATATCAATTATTAATAATCTTTAAACTTGTGTTCTCTTTAACTGTTGTAGGTCAAATTGCATGTTTTGAGTGGTAAAAACTGAAAGTGTACATGCCATTTTGATCGATACGCGCATGCGCAGCCACCATGGCGCATAGCCATTATCATGCCATGCGTTTACCCATTCACAAAAACACGCTTCGCCGAAAATGTTCTTTTTCATCCACAAAAGAGCTAGTACAGCGATGAAACTTTCCAGATATATTTAAAATTGTAGGCAAAGTTCAAAAATACATCTATAATTGATGCAATTCTATCAACAACGGCAGAATAGTGATACAAAGTGCACACGCCAGTCGGATCGATATGCACAAAGAACAAAAACACGCCTCCGCAGAAAATGTTATTTTTCTCCACAATTAAAGCTAGTCCAGTGATGAAACTTTCCAGATATATTTAAAATTGTGTGCAGAATTCAAAAATACATCTATAATTGATGCAATTCTATCAACACCAAAAACATAATAATTACTATCATCATCAAGTGCCGTGCCGGCTGGCGTAGGCGTTCATGGCTCTCCATAGATCTCGGTCTTTGGTTTTCTGGATCAACTCTGCTGCTGATATTCCTCCATGCCACCGTCTCAATCCATCCAGCATCACTTCTCTTGGTCTGTCTCTCTTCCCCTCGATCTTTCCAGTTGTTACGATGTTCTCCAATGTCTCTCTTCTCATCACATGACCGAGGAAAGCTGTTTGTCTCTGTCTTATTGTTGTATATAATGTTCTAGTTTCATTAGCCTGTTTCAGGCAGTCGTCGTTAGTTACTCTGGCAGTCCAAGGAATTCGCAACATTCGTCTCAGGAACCACATCTCTGTTGCTTCTAATTTCTTCTTAATTTGTTCATTTACATTCCAAGATTCACTGCCATACAGCAAAACTGGTTCTACATAGCATTTCAGCACTCTCTTTCTTACATTCAGTGACAGTGACTTATTGCATAAGATACTCTTCATTTTCTGAAATGCAGCTTTTGCCTGCCCTATTCTGCTCCTAATCTCTGTTGTACATCTTCCATCTGATGTTATAAATGCCCCTAGGTATCTAAAATTATCAACTTGGTTAAGGATTTTCCCTTCTATTTCTATGTCACATTTTGGTGTCACCATTTTCTTTGATATTACCATTGTTACTGTTTTCTTGATATTCAAGTTGAGTCCTTTCCTTGCACTCTCTGTTACTACAACGTCTAATAATTGTTGTAGGTCTGTTGAATTATCCGCCACCAATACTGTGTCATCTGCATAGCGTATATTATTTATATTATAACCTCCAACTAGTATTCCTGGCATCTCTTTGATCTCTCTCATTATTACTTCGCTATACAGGGAGAAAAGATCTGGTGACAAGACACACCCTTGTCGTACTCCTAGCTTTATCTGTTCGTAACTACCCTCTTTATTTCCCATTTTAATTGCTGCTACTTGGTTCCAGTAAATATTCTTTATTATTCTTAAATCTTTTCCATCAGTGTTGATATCTTCCAACATTTTAATCAGTTCATCATGTTTTACTTTATCAAATGCCTTAGTATAATCTATGAAGCACAAATATATGTCCCTCTGTTTCTCTATTGACCTTTCTATTAGTGTCCGCAATGTATAAATTGCATTGTTTGTGCCCTTTCCTTCCACAAATCCATACTGTTCTTCACTAATTTCCATTTTTATTTTCTTTTTGGTTCTTCTCATTATGATTCTGAGTAGAAGCTTAGTGATATGGTTTATAAGGTTAATTGTACGAAAATCTTCACAATCAATTGCTCCTGGTCTTTTTGGTATAGCTATAAATACAGATTTCAGCATATCACTGGGTAAATATCCACTGCTGTAAATATCATTCAACATTTTGGTTAATATATCTACTCCAAATTCTCCCAATACTTCTAATTCTTCTATTGTGATTTCATCTGGCCCAGCTGTTTTTCCTTTCTTCATACGTTTCATAGCGTCAGCGACTTCTTCTTTCAGAATAGGTGGACCTTCTAAGTTACTATCTTCTGTTAATTCTGCCCTTTCTCCTTCATATAATTCTCTTATATACTCATTCCACCTCTTCATTATAGCATCTTCCTCTAATATTATCTTTCCTGTTTTTGATTTCAAACACCCTGTATTTATTCTTATTTTTTTTCCTGTAAGCTCACTGATTTGTCTGTGCATATTTTTTGTATCTTTAATGGAATTTAATTCAATTTTTTTGCATTGCTCGTTTAACCAACTTTCTTTAGCCTTCCCACATTTATCTTTTATTTCTTTATTTATCTTAGCGTATTCTTGTTTGTCATTTTTATACTGTTTTCTTTTGTCCATCAGGTTTAAGATATCTTCATTCATCCATTTTTTCTTAGCTATTTTGCTTCTCTCTGGTAATACTTCTTTGCTAGTTTGATGAATGGAGTCCCTTAACATTTCCCATTGTTCATCTATACTCTGTATTTTAGTTATTGCATTGTACCTATTTTTCACAGTCACTCTGTATTGTTCTTGCATTTCTTTATCTATTTTTAGAACCTCTTTATTAAGTCTCATGTTCTTAACCATTTTTTTCCCTCTCTTTAATCTTACTTTTATTTGTCCACATAGTGGTACATGATCACTATTACAGTCAGCACCAGGCATTGTCTTTACATTAATTAAAGAATTTCTAAATCTTTTATTAATTAGTATGTAGTCAATTTGGTTGCGTATTTTCTTATCAGGGCTTATCCATGTGTACAGTCGTCTTTTATGGTGTTTAAACCATGTGTTTCCAATTATCATATCATTGATATTTGCCCATTCTATTAGCTTTTCCCCTCTTTCATTTCTTGTACCTAAACCATAATTCCCCACTACATCCTCCATTTTTCCCTTTCCTACTTTTGCATTAAAATCACCAAGTATTATCTTTATTTCTTGTGATCCAATTTGAGCCATCGCCATTTCTATTTCGTCGTAAAAGTGTTGTATTTCTTCATCACTACTGCTTGCTGTTGGTGCATATACTTGTAAAATATTTATGTCTATTGGTTTGCCTTTGATTTTTACCATAATAACTCTATCTGAAATACACCAGTATCCATTAATTGACTTGGCTGTTTTTTCGTCTAATATTATTCCTACACCTTTTTCATGTGTATCCCCTCCAGAATAAATTATTGTGTGATTGTCAGCTATAATTTTGCCCGATCCCTTCCATCTCATCTCACTAACGCCTAGTATATTCATTTTCATGCTATCCATCTCTCTTAGAACATTGGTCAACTTTCCTAGCTCATTTAATGTCCTAACATTCCATGTTCCTACTCTAAATTTATTTATTTTAGTTAAGATTTTGCCATCAGTAGCTGGATGACGGTCTGGTGTCACCTGTGGCTCATGACTGTCCCTACCGGACGAAGATGCCCTAAGACAGCCATTAACGTCCTTCACTAACTTTGATTTATGTTTTGCCATGAAGTCTTGGGAAGATAATGTGGTGGTTTCCCCTTGCCTTCCACATTCACATGGTGGTCTTTTTACCTCTGCTTTTGACAGCCATTTCCGACTGCAAGGACAAGTGAGTGCCCTGCTCTGCTCAGCTGCAGAGTTGTCCACTTATTCCGGTGGATACTCGGTCCCCAGAGCTGTGTTAGCCACACCGTAGTGTGTTTCCATCCTCTACCGCGTGGAGGTGCAGTTGGGATTTTCCCTTCATAAAGTTATGGTCTCTGACCAAAACTCTCCAGTACTTTTAGAGGATAATAATTACTGTAAGTATGAAATATATTCGTATTTATATAAAAGTTCACCATGATTTCAACCAATCGCCGCGCACGGAATATTAAGCCTACCTTTCCTGGAAAACCCAGGATGACGTGTGTTATTGTCATGTGAGATTTGAATGAATGAATGACGTCGAAGGAATGCATGGTACATTAGACAGCGTTTTCCTGGATGAGATTTTCAATGGCGGGACGACTCCGTACATGAATTTTGTTTTTACTTCGGGTAATGGCACGATGGAACACGCTAAGTACACTGTACACTACACTGATCAAGAAATCACAAACAGTCAAGAAAATAGAAATGCTGAGGTTGAATGCGACATCCTGTAAAGGATATGAAAATAACTTGTATAATCAGTCACTATGTCTATGATTAACTGACTACTCTCGCTTACCTGTCCGGTTGTCATGGGTTTGAATCAACATCGACCCAGTCTAGAATGTGCCAAGAAATGTCTTGGAAAGTGAAAGCTTGCCACTTTAGTCAGTTAGTCACCACTAGCCACTTTAGGAACATTTTCTGAATTGCTTTTTAATTATATAATCTGCATAGTCGGATACCTCTTGGAAAAACATATCCAACGGCACCTTATTCAAGTCTTTTGGTCAATTCTAAGCCAAGATATTAATGTTTGTGTGTCGGTTTATCATTTAATATTAACATATAGGGAAAAAAACGATTTTGACCCTTTCATAAAGTGTGACCTACCTACACACTCACACAACTGTCGGTTACACTGACGCCAAGGGAGATTAACACTGCCGCTGTATAACTCAAGGACAGATAACTGCTGCCAGTTTATATATATATACACATACGCACACACAGATATATAGAGGTTCATTTTGACTAAAGAATTCGCCTTACATAGTTACCGAAAAATAATCGATCTCACCCATATAGAATGATGACAATTTACACATAATTACTACAATGGGCGTTGAATGCAAACATGCATTTATTATCATTGCTGTCACTCTGACTAGTCTATAAGAATATTAAATGATTATTGATATATTATGACACGGAAAACTGCTATTTCCTGTCATTGAAATATCCCATTACAGCATCATAGATTGCAATCTACATCATTTCAGTTTGGGATGTTACCTACAACCTAAATAGTTGAAAATTACACAATATGCATAAAAATGGAAATTAATTATTCATACTAGATAAATGCTCAAAGTCTATATAAAATGGAACTTATGTCTTAAAAAGGCAGTCTCTTTATCTGCGTTAGAAGAAACATTTGAGAAGTAGTGATATATAGATTTGTAGACAATGGAGGGAACTACAATAATTGGTAATTGGTTTCTGTTGTAATACGATCTTGAAATAATTGGGGAATTTAACATAATGAGTACGCTTACTGACCCCATATCAGAGACACAAAAACAAATAACCGAAGGTAAACACACACAAAATTCCTGCAAAATTCGGCAAATATGAACCAAAGTATGCAGTGAAAGCAGCTGGAGTAGTGTTGATCACATCCACCACTCGACCACTAAAGGTCCAATCTTTTATTATAGAAGACCAATCACCGATTGGTCTATAAAAATGTGCATTTAGCTCCATATGCCCAGTATACATCATGAAGGCATGTAAAAAAAAAAAAAGATAATCCCACATGATAATCATCATCAAGTACTAATGACGCTGTTCGTAATCCCGTAGACCCACGTACGAAACACAGCTGCGCGAGATTTGATCATCTCGCATCATAATCATCATCAAGTGCCATGTCGGCTGGCGTAGGCATTCATGACTTTCCACAGATCTCGGTCTTTAGTTTTCTGGGTCAAATCCGCAGTTGAAATGTTGATATTCCTCCATGCCACTATCTCATTCCATCTAGCATCATTTCTCTTGGTCTGCCTCTGCCTCTCTTCCCCTTATTCTTTCCAGCTGTCACGATGTTCTCCAATGCCTCTCTTCTCATCACATGACCAAAAAAAAACACTGTTTGCTTCTTTCTTATTGTTGTATATAATGTTCTAGTTTCATTAGCCTCTGTCAGGCAGTTGTTGTTGATTACTTTGACAGTCCAAGGAATTTGCTACATTCATCTCACCGATTGGTCTATACAAATATTTATCTGGCACCATATGTGGAGTATACATCATGAAGGCATGTAAAAAGGGTCCGGTGCTTTACTCTGTACGTACTTACATACTCCGTGGCTAAGGGGTTACAGAGGTAACCTGTAAACCACGCTGCGTTGAAAACATATCTACGGGTGAAGTAGCAGCAGATCACCATGCCTTTGGTTTTCATACAATGGTGTTATATGATCACCAGTTGTTCAGAAAGCCATGGCAAACTTGCTGAGTCTAAGCTTGCCCAGAAATCACAAACAGCCAGTAAATGCTGGAGTTGACTGCGACATCCTGTAAAGGACGAGTGCTCTTATCTATTCGACCTGCTGACCTCCATGTCGTCTGAAGGCGATGAAGAAAGTCAGAAAGGTTAATTATTCTAGATTATTAGCAATAGCATAATTTAGCATTCTTGGTTGAAGATTTTAACTTTTATATTGTTATTCTTCCACGTCTTGACTCTAGAGGCCATGGGACGTACATGGAAGATGAATGTTTACACGCTTCTGTTGCCGGTACCGTTGAAAGAGTCAACAGGCTAATTTCGGTGAGGCCCTTGAAGACAAGGTAAGTTACTGTTGAAGGGTATTTACAAAAGAAAGGGTTGGGGGGGGGGGAAGTTGTGAACATCAGTGAATGTTGATGTTTTGTTTTTGTGTGTTTGCTCACTTTCAACTCGAGCATACTCACACACATGCTACAACTTCTAGTTCACTGGTCTGATTTTTCGATTGGATTAGCTTTACCTATTACCTGTGTCCCTCGCCTTCAGGACAACCCACTTCGACTTCTGAGGTACTTGTAATTTACACCCTAAAATACAGGATGACGTTCTCCTTGGTGAAGGGGTTAAGGGCGCCGCTTGTAATCCCATATACCCACGTACGAAACACAGCTGTGCGAGATTCGGCAGCGGATTGCGTTGTGTTGGTTGCTTACGGAAAGGTATGTGAGCCGGTCGTTCAGAAAGCAATGGCAAACTGGAATGTAAAACTTGCCAAGACATCAACAGCAGCTGAAGAATGCTGGTGTTGACTGCAATGTCCTGCAAATAGGACATGAAAAAAAAATATACGACGAGAAGTCAACATTTTAGTCCCGCTGACTTGTGTAGAGGGTCTCATCTAGTTATGCACTTCAACGGTCAGTGTGACCGACTTTTTAATGTAGACAATGTGTACACGGGACCTCCTGTGTTTTCCCTTATCTAAGCAGGTGGGGTATCTGATCTCACCACCCAAGGGGTCATATAAAGGTTCGTTGACAATTTCCCAGGCATATTCTGGGAGCGAATCCTGTAACTTATGAGCCTGAGGCGGACATCATAACCTCGTAGCTGTGGCTTTTTTCTGTGGATTGTCATCATTGTCCTCAGGACATGCCCGTAGGTGCTCTGTCTCCTCAGTAATGAATAAATCAGATCGCAGCAACTAACATACCAGTCTGGTGTTATTGACAAGCCTTCTGCTGTGGTCTCCTCCGTTATGAATAAATCAAATCGCAGCAACTAACATACCAGTTTGGTGTTATTGACAAGCCTTCAGCTCGTGTTATTGACAATCCTTCTGCTGTGATCTCCTCTGTTATGAATAAATCAGATCGCAGCAACTAACATACCAGTTTTGTGTTGTTGACTAGCAATCTGTGCTCTTCTCGCTTCTGGCTTTACTGATCTTTAATCCAAACATTTGCATTCTAACTTTTGATGTTCATTCGTTCAGCTTAAAGTCTTTGTTTTGGCTCAACTTTTTAAGAGTTCTGAATGTTAGCTCAATCTATTGGTAGAGTTTCTGAGAGTGACTTTTGTTTCTGATATAGTGGCTTGAGTTTCTGATATAGTGGCTTGAGTTTCTGATATAGTGGCTTGAGTTTCTGATATAGTGGCTTGAGTTTCTGATATAGTAGCAGAGCCAGCCAGTCTGTCTGCTCTCTTATTGCCCACAACACCCATTTGTTATTAAAAGATGAATCTCTATAAAATATGGATTCTTCAGCTACCCAATGCCCAGACAGCGTCGTTTTCTGTAAAAATGAGCCCTATTTCTGTGTTGCCAGCTCCGTGGCGAAGGGTTGCGGATGCAGTTCACAATTCCACATACCCACATTCAAAACACAGCTATGTTGGTTTTTTATGAAATGGTATTGGTGCCAGTCGTTCAGAAAGCAATGACAAACTACTGAACGTAAACTTGCCAAGGAATCACGAACAGCCAAAGAATGCTGAGGTTGACTGCTACATTCTTTAAAGGACATGCAACTATTTATGTGTTACAAAAATCCATTTTTGTTTGTATTTTCAAATTGCTACGTATTATTTAATATATAATCCCAAGGTACAATGGAGAAATTGGCGATGTTATCATTGGTCGTGTCATTGAAGTGGCACAGAAAAGGTGGCGTGTGGAAACACATTCTCGAATGGACTCCATACTGATGCTGTCGTCAGTCAATCTGCCTGGTGGAGAGTTGGTGAGTTGAACCGTTTTCAATTTATTCATGTACCTTTGATTGTTTATATTTGATTTGTTTACTGAAATCTAGCATTTGTGTACTGAGAGTTGAGTTGCTTTCTCAATATTTCTACAGAAGCGATTAAGTACATCAGTAAATTGTTTATGTAGGGTTTAGAATTTATCTTGGTAATGAATCTGTTAATTTTATCTAAACAAAGGCTAAGGTTAGTCCAGTCCCATGGTATAGACTACCAATAGATTGTGAAGTGTGAAGCCTTCTTGTATTCTAGACCCTGATGTAATGTGGTGAGTTGGCCAGTTCCCTTCATTGCCATCTTTGGTTAAATAATTCCCTGGAGGTAAGCATGGCTGAATGGATACCAGCACTCGTTCTTAAAAAAAAATAAATCTGGCTGCTGTGGAGATGCTGTCATATACACAGATGGGTCGGTCATCCGACATGTGAGAAGCTCATGGGCGTTTACGGCGCAGGCCGGAGGGAGAATTGTGAAGGACTCTGGTGCTTTTGCTGAGACCACAAGTAGCCAGACTATGGAAGTCATGACAGTAAGTAAAGCAAAACCATGGCTCGAGACACAGACATTCACTAGGGCATGTTTCCTTAGCGACTCAATGAGTATGCTCAAGAGGATAGAGATGGGGTGGATCCGAAGAGAGTGGTTGCTGTCTCTGGAGCGGTCTCGGCTGGCAAAGATTAGTTTCATCTTCGTGCAAGGGCATGCGGGAGTACAAGGAAATGAGCGGGCTTATGAGCTCGCAGGTGAGGCTATTGTGGAGGGCGGACACGCTGTGGACCAGGCTGACATTCTGAATGCTCTACGAGAAGTAAGACTGTTGCAAGAACCAAGCGATGACTGTGAATCTACAACCATGGTCAGACTGCGAGAACTGCAAATTAAAAGAGGTGTTGCCAAACAAGAACACTACGCAGGAAGCCAAAGAAGATTGATTAACCAACACAGAACGTGAGCCGCTGCACGCTGCGGCATTTGCTGAGGAGGGGATCCGAGCACTTATGGACTGAATGGTTCAATGTGCAATGAGGATGATCTGTCGACTAACTAACTAAGTAACTAACTAACTAAGTAACTAACTAACTAACTAAGTAAGTAAGTAACTAAGTAAGTAACTAACTAAGTAAGTAAGTAACTAACTAAGTAAGTAAGTAACTAACTAACTAACTAACTAACTCATTCATAAACATCCAGTATGCTGATGCTGAGGTAGCGGGTTCAACCCCTGCACCGGTCAGTTGAACTGAAATGTTGACGTCTTGCCCTTGACTTGGGGATATGAATTACAAGTACCTCAGAAGTTGGAGTGCGGTTGCCTGATGGTGAGGGACACTGGTAGTAGAGAAAGCAAATCTACTTGCAAACGTCAGCCCAGTGCATGAGAAATAGTAGCATGTGTATGGACTGTGCTTGAGTTTAAGGCGAGTGAATGAAGGTAAAAAAATTATACCTCCCAGAACATTCTTAGAGCTGTACAGATCAGAAAAAAAGATAACTCCCAGAACATTCTTAGAGCTATACTGGTCAGAAAAAAAAATATAACTCCCAGAACTTTCTTAGAGCTGTACTGGTCAGAAAAAAGTCTGGGGATCAAACCTGAACCACTGGTAAGCGAGCAATTTAACTATCATGCTACCACAGTTCATGACATGGGACAACGGATACTCACGCAAACCTCAAGTCCTGTATGACATCACACTGATGTTGGACAACAGGATGCCTTCATCCGACATACAGGACTTCACGTTGGAGCTCAAGCCAACGAACACAAGCTAGCTACACACCATGTGATTTACTGGGTTTGTGATGTTGACCTCATATTTGTATACATAAATATCAATTGTGGAACCCTTTGAGGCCGCTAAGAAAGTTTATAAACACACACACATATTGTTTGACGCTCACAGAAGTAGAAGAAAGTAACTAGAGGATGCTTTAGACAACATAAAAATTGAAAGCTATAGTTACCAACCAGGATTTGAACCCATCACCTTCAAATGACAACAGCACCTCGCTGCAGGAACAAGTGTATGTCAACACATAACCTTCTAGACACCTTAAAAAAGTGTCTTCATTAGCCAGGTCTATCATACACATGAATTCACTTGTGAGACACACAGAGGTAAAATAGTGCATTTAGTTTGTAGTGCGTGGGAAGGTTAACCCAGCCAACAAACACCTGCAGAAGTCGGATGTGTCAGCCTAAGGGCGTATAACAGGCACGGCACAAAAACGTCTGAAAAAATACTCTGGTTGAACGCAGAAGAAGAAGTTTGTAGTACATATTTATGCTATTTTGCTTAGTTGTAATAGTGTTATGTTTGTCTGGTTTAAGCTTTCATGTATTGATATGTATTGTATTTCTTTCTAACAGCGACGAAGGTCAGAAGAAGATGAGAAAATGATGAGACTGTATCTTAAAGAAGGGGATCTTATCAGTGTAAGTTGTTATCACTTGTCTTTCTTTGAGAATCACTCTTCAAAACTAAAAGGAAAAAATAAGTAGAATGTATGAGGCATTTTAACAGAAGAGGAGTGGGTGTGTTAGAGTAGTTGGTAAGCAGCTACGTTGATAATATCATGGGTGCGGTTGGGGGAGGGTTCGATGCCTGTGTTCGTCATCTAGCTAAGTGAGGAAAGGACAGGCCACTTTTTCTTCCGTGCAATCAGGCCGAAAAATGTGCCGACCTGTCACATCACCGACCTGTCACATCACCGACCTGTCACATCACCGACCTGACACATCACCGACCTGACACATCACTGACTTGTCACATCGCTGACTTGTCACATCGCTGACTTGTCACATCGCTGACCTGTCACATCACTGACCTGTAGCAGGATTCTATTTCAGGACATGTTAGATTTTTGAACAGAAGAGTGGTATAGAGAAATTAGCCGCAGTGGTATAGAGAAATTAGCCGCGGTGGTATAGAGAAATTAGCTCCAAGCAGGGGTAATATTATGCACAGAAAATGAGAAAGGTGTATGTGGAAAGTTTAAACAACTCCCCTCACTCACTCATTGGTACCTGGCTGTCTTGATAGATGATAGTTTGTCAGATTGTGCTTCGAAAAAGGCATTGTAACAACAACCCGTGACGGTAGCAAATGTTATACCTCTCCATAGCACAAAGCTTGGGCTGAATTGTAGAGACCATGTGTTGCCCATGCAGCATGATCCCTTTCTCGGCCTGCCTAGTTTACTCCAGGGGAACGGTGACACCAATACATCTGGAAAAGGGCAAGCTGCAGAAGCTGCCAGATCAGCAAATTAATGCTCTAACTATCCACCTGCTGGAACATCAATCCTAGACCAGTTGCCGATCAAGGCTTAGGTCCTGATTTGCCCTGCCAGGACATTTAATCTTCAGGTTGCATTTTCTCACACCAGAGGATAAGGTTTGTACCCTCCCAATTATGCTCCTTCACTCGGAGCCGTTGGCACAATGTTGGGTGTCAGGTGGTGAACGCCGCCCAACATCAGCTCAAACATAAAGTCTGTGGTACTATCTAGTCATATGGTAGCTCAGTAATATCTGACTAAGTTCTGTCAAGCCTTTAAACAGCTGGGCAGTAAATAATATAGGAACCATCAACTTCATCAAAATAATATATGAACCATCAACTTCATCACAATATCATGACAGAGAAGTTGGGAGAGTCATAATTATCCAGGCACGGAACCTGAAGTAGTATAAAATGTCAAGAATCCTTTTATACGACTTTATTCGCATTTGAAATATGGTACTAGCTTCACATGTTTTATAGACCAACTGGAACATGTTGCGACAACCGGAAAGATTTGCGGAAAGAGAGATAGAGGAAGACAGTGGGAGAAGATTCTTGACAGTCTTGTGTCATAGCACGGAAGGGAGTCAACACACAAATTGATCATAACGTCGGAGATCGTAATTTGTGGAGAGGCATGATTGCCCAAGCCAGCCAGCAAGGCACTGGATGATGATGAGACCAACCGGCACTGGGTGGCTGATGTGGTCAATATGCTGACTGGCTTTACTTTCTAGAATATAATATTTCCAGGTACCTATTCTGGGCTGGGTTGACCTTGGAGCCTACGCCAATTTTTAAAAATCTGCCTTGGATGGGGATTCAAACACATGATTGCCAGGTTGGCAGGAAAGTGTGCAAGCCACTGCACTACCTCTGCCACTCATTTTGTGGGTAGGCTTTCTCATTTTGAAATTTAAGCTCGACCACAGCCTACTCAGCCTGCTATTTTCTATTTCCAACTTTTGAAAGTATTTTCTGCAGCACGCATATGATCCCTAATTTTTTTTTCTTCACTCTCATCTGAAAAAAACTAGGCATCTGATCTACTACCCCAAGATTAGGAGAATGTAGGACCTCAAACTCCCACAATGACAGGTGACTTCTGGAAATTCCAAATTTGACGAGGAAATTGTTAATATGAAACACTGCCCGTAACAAAGAGCTCAGGAAACATTGCTGTAAATCAGAAGGTCAGCTTGAATGAATGGATAGGAACGTTCGTTCTTAAACTTCCGGTGTTCTGAAGCTGAGGTAGCAGGTTCATTCCCTACGCCGGTCAGTTGGACTAAACTGTTGATTTCTCATCCTTGGCTTGGGGTGTAAATTACAAGTACCTCAGAAGTCGGAATGAGTTCGCCTGATGGCGAGAAACACTGGTAATAGGGAAAGCTAATCCACACGCAAGAATCAGTCCTGTGCACGAGAAGCAGTAGCCTGTGTAATCACTCAGCTTGAGTTCAAAGTGAGTAGACAAAAGGAATATTTCTGTCAAGCAAGACTGTTACAGATACTGCTTGTTTGCCTGATTGTACTGTTTTCCTGTTGCACACTAACCTTGACCTGGTTTAACATTTCCTTGTCCCAGGCAGAGGTACAGAATGTCATGTCTGATGGTTGCCTGTCACTGCACACACGCAGTCTTAAATATGGGAAGGTAAGATGTTCATAACATTGTTGATATATGTCTTCTTCCTCATTTGTACTCCAGGTACTTCCAGGTTAGTGTCTTAGCTTTAGGTTGATGTCTGACCTTCATGTTATTTTCTGAACTTTAGGTTAATGTTCTGACCTCCAGGTTAATGTCTTATGTTTAGGCTAATGTCTGACCTCCAGGTTAATGTCTGGTCTCCGTGTTAATGTCTGACCTCCAGGTTAATTTCTTATGTTTAACCCTTTACCGGGCAGACGTTTGTCCATTTTTAGCCCTAAACGGCAAGATTTTTTCAGGTTCTGTAAAATTTCGGGTTACGTTAGTAAAATCATCACAAATAAGGTGTTAGTCAACCGATTTTAGTTAAATAAACAACACAATGAAGGGAAAGGCATGCAGAATATGTTACTCACATGATTGTTGCCGGTAATCCATACATGAACGCAAATATTTGCGAAATACAGCATAATGTTTGTGATAATAATGTTTGTGACTGTCAGTCATCTATACGGCAATTTACAAACACATTTTCAGAATCATAATCACTTTCTTTAAAGTCTGACTGACGACTGCTAATGCAAAGTAACGCTGATCACTGATATCTAGCTCCGATTAATTACTGTCAGACTTTTAGGTGCATTAATTTCCATCTTTTTGTGGTGGAGTGAAGTTGGTCTGTAATTATGGTTGAGTACAGGTGACATGTCTGTAATTGTGGTTGAGTACAGGTGACATGTCTGTAATTGTGGTTGAGTACAGGTGACATGTCTGTAATTGTGGTTGAGTACAGATGACATGTCTGTCATTGTGGTTGAGTACAGGTGACATGTCTGTAATTGTGGTTGAGTACAGGTGACATGTCTGTAATTGTGGTTGAGTACAGGTGACATGTCTGTAATTGTGGTTGAGAACAGGTGACATGTCTGTAATTGTGGTTGAGAACAGGTGACATGTCTATAATTGTGGTTGAGTACAGATGACATGTCTGTAATTGTGGTTGAGTACAGGTGACATGTCTAATTGTGGTTGAGTACAGGTGACATGTCTGTAATTGTGGTTGAGTACAGGTGACATGTCTGTAATTGTAGTTGAGTACAGGTGACATGTCTGTAATTGTGGTTGAGTACAGGTGACATGTCTGTAATTGTGGTTGAGTACAGGTGACATGTCTGTAATTGTGGTTGAGTACAGGTGACATGTCTGTAATTGTAGTTGAGTACAGGTGACATGTCTGTTTATTTCTTCTTACACTATGTGATTTGGGGGGGGGGGGGGGGGGGGGGGGGGGGGGGGGGGGTTGAATTAAAAATAGTAAACCAGCAAAACTAGTGGTGTCAGCAACTGAGTGAGATACTGAGGAGGGGATCTGAGCACTTACAGACTGAATGGTTTGTCACGCAATGAGGATATTTATTGACTAGCAGTATACACATAGTATTCATTCATTCATCATGTGCCACGCTGATAAGCATGGGCGGTCATGTTTTGTCATCACACTCGATCACCAGAGTCGTGGATCAGCTCTGTGATCTTGTCTCAACCATACCACGTGGCCAAACCATCTCGGGATTTACTGTCATACGGTATACATAGGCACTAACATTACATAAACAGGAAATAGGCATACGTACAATTTTAGTGATTTAACCCTACCAGACCTGAGGCCCTGAACCTAACTGCCCCTATACCTGGGCTCCTGAGCATTAAAGTGCAAAAAACCAACATGATATAGAAAAATGTTAGTTACATGCAAACAAGTGGTTAGAATAAGATGGAACTTGGAGACATTGTAGAAAATAGGTCTACCTTTCATCTAGCGCCAATATTCCACCTTTGTGTGCCAATCCACCCAGCAGGATGAGCCTTGTTTCACACAGAGGTACTTCTTGCAAAGTGAGCACCAGATGTTGCTCTTCACCTTCTTGCATGGATTGTCTTTGTATGCCCCCCTTCTCTTACTATCGATCTAGCTCTAGATCTATAAGGTTCAAGATTCTCCTCATCACTCGAGCTCTCACTGTCTGTCACTTGAACTGGAAACGTATTCTTGATGAAATTTTGTCTCCTCAGAGTCTGAATCAACCATATCGATCACCTGTTGGACTGTGAAAAGCCTAGACCTACTTCGCTTTCTTGTTGAAGTGCTTGGTTCATCAGCGCTCGTTTCATTGTGAATTTTCAGAATTTTTTCACGTTAAACCACACAAAGTCAATTCAAACACATGGGGGCAGACATTTGCAATGGCTAACCATGAGGTTTGACCATGATTGGTTGGTTATTTTTAGTTTGTGACGCATTTTTTCACGTACTAGGCAAAGTACTGAAAATTAGGTACAGCATATAGCGGCAGATTTGGAAATTACCGAAAAATCGGTACAGCAGTCTGGTAGAGTTAAATATGGGGATTTAAACAAACTTTATCTGGGCTCCCAGTCCAAGCTAGCCTAGTATGGGTGGCAGGAAAGGCCGTGGGAAGTCAAGGCCATCAGTGTGATATTGAGTCTTGATTGGTCTATGCAAATATGGGGCTGGTCTCATATACCCAACACATCTCAAAGCGTGGCACTGGGTCCTTGACCTTTGACTGACCTCCGTCGTGTGCCTGAAAACCGGTTCAAATCTCTTTGTCTTTTATTTCAGTTAGGTCAAGGTGTACTGGTGAGAGTGCCACCATCGCTCATTCTCCGCCGCAAGACACATTTCCATAACTTGCCAGTTGGGGCAGCAATCATTCTCGGCAACAATGGTTACATCTGGATATCACCTACAGAGCATGAAGATGAGGAGAAAACTGGCGGATATGAAACAGATTTACAGGTGATTTATTCATTTAAAGGAGTTAGTAGTTTGGTGTAAGGGGTTAGTAATTTGGTACATATGGTTTTATTGATTAACTGCCAGTTAGGCGTATTGTTTCGATTGTTAGCTGAGATTTAGGCATGGAATCTCTGTAGATAACTGGCAGTCAGGCATTCATCATCATAATCATGTGACATGCCAATAAGTTTTGGGGGTCATGGTTCGCCATCTCAAACTTTCACCATAATTTTGGATGTTTTGAGTTCTGGTTCTGATTGTGCCATATAGCCAAATGATTCAGGTATTTATTGCTCTTATTCCCGTCAAGTTTGCCAGGGGTCACCAAGTTTTCAGGTTTATGACACCCCAAACATGCCCAAGAAACCCTGTCGATATCTAATTTCTCTAGTCAGTTTATGATTTTCATTTGTTTCTTGAAGGATTTTCTCATTCATTTGAATGTTGCACGTCAGATATATCACTCTCTCTCTCTCTCATTTAAAATTGCAAATGTGTGTATATTCACATGTCTGTGCCAACATGAGGTCTCAGATGTATATTCATAACTCACACTGAGGTAAAGGACCTTGTGCTTGATGATTGGATGACTCCCCACGACCTACATACCCTCTCTCCCTCAGCCAGCAACAATGTTTGTCACCCCTTACAACTAATACAGCAGGCCTTAAGAAAAACCTAGGAAAATCCCTTGAAAAAAAAGAAAAGAATTGTGGCTACCCTTGCCCTATTACTTTACAACTGTAGGACAATATTTGTGTGTGCTGATCTTTATTTGAACCAATATTTGTTGCTTTCAGCCTGTGTCACATGCAGACAGAGAGAACATCGCCCGCCTGCGGAACTGTATTCTAGCCCTGGCTGACCATAGGATGCTTCTCTTTGACACCAGTATACTGTACACATTCGAAGCTTCTCAGAAGTACTTAGTGAGTAGAAACACTTACAACATATTTATAGTTTAAACCTGCCGCCCCCCCCCCCCCCCCCCCCCCCCCCCCCATGTCTCTGAGCAATGTTGATCTATTGGGAGAATATAAACCAGGTGGATCTTCTCCAAACTTGTGAGGCAGGTGCCTTCACTTCCTCCCACAACCACTGCAGGGAGTACAGACATTCATTAGACGCAGCAGGAGACGGACCCCATAGGCAATTAATCAGCCAAGGAGCAGAAGCAGAGAAGATATTCACAGTGCAAATGTAACCAGAAAGCTCTAATGTTGACATTCAAAGGCATAACAAGAAAGCTGACAACAAAATAAGATTAACTAAAACCAGTTATTATCATTCTCTGTCTGCTGCCTTTCCCCTCCCATTGAGGGGTAGACCATACCGACTCATGCCAAGCTCTTTGTGGACTTGTTCTTGATTGGTTTGGTTTTGCAGCTGAAGTCTGCCTAATGCCACGATGGTTTGCTGGAATGTGTCACTTACAGAGTGAGCTGGCGATTATTGAAGATAATTGTTGTAGGTTTTCCCTGGTGTTTGAAAGAGCAGTACCATTTTTTTTTAAAATGAACTATAGCTTGCTTGCTTATGGGAATGCCCCGAATGCTGTGATGTTGATTCCTAAATCAATCAATCAATCTTGCTAGCTTACTTGTGTTCGCTGGCTGTGAACTCCAACGTGATGTCCTGTATGTTGGATGCAGACATCCTGTTGATAAAAATCAGTGTGATGTCATACAGGACCTGAGGTTTGCGTGAGTATCCGTTGTCCCATGTCTGGCTTATTGGTGTGCAGACTGGTGGTTCCTCGCCGTGCAGGCAGACACTCTCCGTTGGAGAAATCAACAATCTTACTGACTTTAGCCAGGACCCCAAAGGGACCTGTTGCCCAGGACGTGCGACGAGGACGTGTCAATAGTTCTTGGCCAGTATAGAACCCAGTCCTGGTGCCTTGGAAACACCTCTGCATCCCATGGACTAGCAACTGTCAAGCTTTCTTGATTTCCCATGAAAAATTGACGAAGTGCCAACCTTACATTGTTCTTTATTGTTAAGTGATTCATGCACACTGGTGACTGACCCCTGTATCCTGCGATATATAACACACCTTCTCATCAAGATATACCTTTATGTAAAGTGGGCTTACCATCAAAGATATGTACATGTGTATGTCAATGAGCATGTGTTTTTCTAACTTCTTTCTTCTTGAAACTTGCAGGTTAAAGATCTACTGAAGCCAGAAGCCGCTGCTGATGTTGTTGACCTAGTTAGACAAAGAATGGAGGTGGAAGGCAGCTGATACTTGCCTCTCTATCCATCTGCATCTGTTATACTGTGTTTATACATTAAATAATGCTCACAATCCTACTTGCTATTCTTATATTATATATAAGTTAGTTGCATATCCTTTACAGGATGTAGCAGTGAACCCCAGCATTTTTAGGCTTTTTGTGATGTCTTGGCAAGTTTAAGTTCAGTAGTTTGCCATTGCTTTCTGAATGGTCGGCACTTCAATCACTGTATGATCATCACCGCCTGGTCTGCTTCCAAATTGCCTGCAGCTGTGTTTCAAATTGCGTCCGTAACCCTTTCACCACAGAACCGTAGGTAAAAAATAAAGTCAACCACCTGTAACCCTTTCACCACAGAGCCATAGGTAAAAAATAGTCAACCACCTGTAACCCTTTCACCACAGAGCCATAGGTAAAAAATAGTCAACCACCTGTAACCCTTTCACCACAGAGCCATAGGTAAAAAATAGTCAACCACCTGTAACCCTTTCACCACAGAGCCATAGGTAAAAAATAAAGTCAACCACCTGTAACCCTTTCACCACAGAGCCATAGGTAAAAAATAGTCAACCACCTGTAACCCTTTCACCACCGAGCCATAGGTAAAAAATAGTCAACCACCTGTAACCCTTTCACCACAGAGCCATAGGTAAAAAATAGTCAACCACCTGTAACCCTTTCACCACAGAGCCATAGGTAAAAAATAAAGTCAACATCACGTTTACATCATATCAAATGTATTGCAGATATATAGTTCTAGGTCCAAATTGTCTATGACCAAACAGTGGTTTTGTGATTGGTATCATGCTTTGCCTACCCCAAAATATTCTAGGGTCTGTTTTTTAAGACTGGGTTGGCTCTGAAGGCATACGTGGTCACAAAATATATCACTGAAGAGGATGTGTCCAAGTGGAAGACAATGCAACAATTTAGGTGATCTTGTACAACTTCAGATTGCTATATGCTGTTCTTTACAACTTCAATAAAACAATTTTGCTGCTGTCAGCATGGCTGAATGGATAAGAATATGGACTATTAAACATCTGGTGTGCTGATGCCGGGATAAGGGGTTCAACCTCAACACCAGACAGCTGGACCAAAATGTTGACTTCTTATCCTTGACTTGGGGACGTAAATTACAAGTATCTCTGAAGTTGGAGTGGGTTCGCCTAATGGCAAGGGACACTGTTAAAGGGAGAGCTAATTCACACGCAAAATTAACTTCAATGGTACTAGAAATACCGTGTATGGACTATGTTTGAGTTCAAAGCAAGTGAGCAGGGAAAATAATTTATTTTAAATATAAAAACTTTTTTTGGGGTTCTGCTGTTGCATACAGTAAACAGCACTGGTTCTGGTGTTTTCTGTTGTATCTACATGTCAGACCCAAAAGGGAAGTGATTGGTTAGTGGACCAGCAGAGGAAATCATCTGCGTTCATCCTGAGTTTTGTTTTCAGATGTAATTGTGTTGTGCCAAGTTTATTTGTGCCCTTAGGCCGACACATCTGACTTCTGCGGGCGTTTGTTGACCGGGTTAGCCTACCCGAGTGCAGAGGAAATGAACACCACCTTGTGTGCAACCCACACAAAAGCCTTTTCCTCGAGGGGTCTTCCTAACCTGACACTGCAAGTAACAGAATCGGCAGAGAAGAACATGTTATATTTAGTATAAGTGCACACACTGTCTACATTATAGGGTCAGAGGTCATGACAGGTTTGAGTGTAAATTAATCAAAGAGGTGAAGAAAAGGGGCTGAGGTTGGATACGACATACGTTGATAAAACCTGAGAAAAGTATAACTATAGGACATACATTGATAAAACCTGAGAAAAGTATAACTATAGGACATACATTGATAAAACCTGAGAAAAGTATAACTATAGGACATACATTGATAAAACTGGAGAAAAATATAACAATAGGACATACATTGATAAAACCTGAGAAAAGTATAACAATAGGACATACATAGATAAAACCTGAGAAAAGTATAACAATAGGACATACATAGATAAAACCTGAGAAAAGTATAACTATAGGACATACATTGATAAAACCTGAGAAAAGTATAACTATAGGACTTACATTGATAAAACTGGAGAAAAATATAACAATAGGACATACATTGATAAAACCTGAGAAAAGTATAACTATAGGACATACATTGATAAAAACCTGAGAAAAGTATATCTATAGGACATACATTGATAAAACCTGAGAAAAGTATAACTATAGGACATACATTGATAAAACCTGAGAAAAGTATAACTATAGGACATACATAGATAAAACCTGAGAAAAGTGTGACATACATAGATAAAACCGAAGAAAAGTATAACTAGAAAATCTTTTGTTTGGAATCCACAGGGCAAAATAAATAGAGGAAGACCCAAAAACACACGGAGAAGAGTAGAAACAGAAATTAATAATTTGGAGAGGACATGGGCTGGCTAAGAATAGGACTTGGAGTGAGTTTAATGAGGGCTTATTTCCCCATGGGAGATAAGAGGGTGAACGAATGAACAAACTTTATTTTCAAAGCGTTAAGAATTGGGCACATGGGCCCGTCTAACATTCTGCCCTTCTATCACTCTCTTTCATACATTTTTTCATCCACACATCATTCGAGGCTAACTGAGAACAACAACAAAGAAAGAAGAAGAGTGTAAATTGAAAAAATGTTTTAGAGTTAATGTTACTTTAATTACAGACTACAGGACAAATGGGTGGCCTCGAAGTGTGATGACCAGACATGGCAAAACACAAATGGCTTGGGTATGCCAATTAAGGGAATGATTCACTTTACGTTAGTAACGAAAAGCTTAAAGCCAAATTGAGGCATGATTCTTGGTCTCGGTTTCCTAGTGTGACAGATGCATATTTGAATCTACAAGTATGAATGAGAGTTTTAAATCTACAGCATTATTTGACATACAATAATTAACTGTATTCTAGACCTTTATAGTGCATGCTTATTGACCAGTTAAAGTGGAGGGCTCAAAAGACATTTTGTGATCATTGAAGGGACATCTCAGAGATTCTACAAGATCTATCTAAGGGAGGTTAGCATCGTTGAATGGATAAGAGTGCATGTTCTTAATCATCTGGGGTGTTGATGTCAAGGTAGTGGGTTCAATCCCTATACCGGTCAGTTGGACTAAATCCTGACTTCTCGTCCTTGACTTGGGGACGTATATTACAAGTACCTTTGAAGTCTGAGTGGGTTCGCCTGATGGTGAGGGACACTGGTAATAGGGAAAGCTAATCCACTAAAAGAAATCCAGTGCTATTAGAAGTAGCAAGTTTAAAGTGAACAAGCACAAAAAAGAAAACAAAAATCTATCTTAACAAAAAAAAAATGAGAGGGAAAGTGAAGAACAGCATGACATAATCATGCAAGAAACCTGGTAGGAACAAAAACCCAGCTCTGCTAGTTCAGGGAGTTGACGTAACCTTGTATTTGGAGACATTTACATTTACATTGGCACCTTTCCGTCTTGACAGACGATAGTTTGGTACATTATGCTTCAAAAAGGCTTAATAACTACGATCCATGGCGGTGGCGAGTGTGGCTGGTAAGGCCAATTCTTGCTGCAAATGTTTGCCCACAGTAGGTGCATGTGAAAACATGGTCATTTCCACCATTTTGCACCATCTTACGTCTCTCACGCTCTGTGTGTGCTTTATCTGCAATCATTTTCTCCTTTGTCTTTTTTTTTGGAGACAAAGTCTCGAGAAAGTCCAGCCCTAGATTACTTTTATGATTCTATCGGAATAAGTGGTTTGACAAAAGACTTATCTGCACAGACAGCCATTATTAACATGCCTTGTATGAGAGAACAAAGTAATGGAGCTTTAGATAGATAGTCTTTCCTCTTGAGCCCAAGGCGGCGCATAGGGCAGAAGTCATGTCTCCCCATGTTTGGTGGTTTGCTGCTACCTGTTGTAGATCTTGGATGTTCACTTGGTCAGTGAATGAGCATTCTCTGATGATGGGTTCTATGCAGGGTCTCTCTTGGTCTTCTCCCGTTTTATTTTCCCTACTGGTGACCATATGAGTGCTTGGTAGGGGAGTCTTGTCTTGACAATTCTGAGTACACGGCCGATGTAATTTAGCTTTATGTAATGCAGCTTTACAGAACATAATTATGAAAAACACAGGACGTTGCGGCGACTAGCCTTCTTCAGCAAACAAATACATACACAAGACATATAATCACGGAGAAGACCCTCCAGTGACTAAATTAAGGCATAAGAACGGGATGAGAATGACAAAATTAGAACAATGAAGAAAAAATTATAATGTGAAAACATTGTTGCTACTTATCTCAGAATCTCAGGCTGTGATACTAACATGGATTTTACCTTGATACTCTTATAAAGACAGCCATGGGATTCTGTGGTGTCATGAGAACAGAGGTAAGGGATGGTAATGGTTCAGTGAAGATCCCAGGTAAATGAGTGGAAGTGGTACATGAAAAGGGATAAGAAGGTAAAATGGGAAACTAGAAGCAGTGGAGATGTGATAGTGGTATAGTACCTATAATATGACACATGGGATATGCAGAATTTGGTCTTAAAATACGAGGCTTCACTCATACTGTTCCTTATAAAATAGGATCAGTAAGGTTGATTGTTATACCACTTATTGCAGGATCATATCCGCCAATGCATTGTGTTATTGGGGTTGTATAAGATCAAAACACTGGTAATACACATGATATGGGCTGGCACAACAAAGCAAGATTATTATACTGCGTGGTACTGATGCGCAACACCCAGGTTTTATCTTGCTGTGTGTGAGTGAATATCCCATAGTTGAAATCATGTTGTTTATTTCCAGTTTTACTGCAGTTCCACTAATTTTATTTGTTCTGTATGAAAGAGCATTACTGTTTTCAACTCCCGTCCAGACAATGTTAAGGAGGTGTAGACCGAGAGAAGAAACCCCAAACCCACACACACAGCTTTCATCTTGACATTCTTGCTCAGAACGCTGCATGTCAAGCAAGACTACAACCTGGTTTCAAACCAGACGCATTACTTTAAAATAAAGGGTATTAAAAGGTGAGAGGGTAAACGTCATTGCACCGTGTTTTATCCCTTAAAGCTAGGTATTTTTCTGCAGGGAGGCTTGCCAAAAAGCATGAACTTTGTAGTTCCAGCAACAACCACCAAAACCTTTGAAAATTGCACTCTTGAACTGAACAACGTAGCCTAGAATTGAACCTATATACCTTGAGAACATGAAACAGGTGGGGTAACCACTTCACCACGGAGACTCTCTGCTTTACTTTCAAAAGTGAGGTTGATAGAGCAGACAACTTCGTGTAAACACCACTGACATTTGCTGTTAGTAAGAATCATACTTGATATTCCAGAATTAGAATTTGGCTCATATTGCCTGGCAAACACCACCAAAACTAGACAGTATTCATATTTAATCATGATTTTTATTCCATAAAGATCACAATTTACAACATCAACATGTTTCATCACATCAATTAAACAGTGAAATGCTAAACAATATGCCACATTAACTAAAATAAGTACAAACTACAAACTGTTACTTATAATATCAAAGGAAGCAAACATCAAGGTGGAAACAGCCAAAGCTGAAATGCTAAACTGCATCAGAATCTTACTGAACTGCTGTATGTATTGTTAAGGGAAGGGAGATAAATTAATAGGAACGGTATTAAGTTTTTATCAATTTTAGAACTTTTTTGTTATTTTGTTCGCATATCCTTTACAGGACATCACTGTCAACACCAGCATCTTTCAGCTGTATGTTGATTTCTTGGCAAGATTACGCTCAGTAGTTTGCCATTGCTTTCTGAGCAACCGGCTCACATACCCCATAAGTTACCGACACAGTGAGAACCCCTACCGATTCTCGCGCATGCCACGCTACTCACGAGAGTGCGGAGAAAGACATTAAACCCCTAGGCCAGTGAGACCGGCAATTTTAGAACTACTAAACTGAAACTAATATGTATATTGTTAACAGAACGGGGATAAGACACTAGAATAAAGGGGGAAGGATGCAATGACACGTTTGTCTACTCTGGAGTGAAAACCTAAGAAGTATAAACGGACTGACCCTAATGAAGATCCGGAGTACGACTGTCAGGGTCTTAAACTTGGCTCGCTAACCTAACACATGTGAGACAGTACAAGTACAACGTGATTTGACTTGAGACTCAACGACACAACGTTCAATGGATTTATTTACAGATCATATACAATACGATGATCACTACAAGATATACTTTACACTTCAATACACTTACATACACAATACAGCTCACAGTCTATCTCTCAAGATGTCCAGACACTCGACTTTCAGGCACAGAAACCACACAACGCCTTTCTCTCATCATGCGTCCAGTCGAGTCGACGTCCCAGAGCTGTCTGCCTATAGCTCGCAACTTGCCTCCCACCTGAAGTGGCTTCACGAGGCATGCGTGCGTCTTGCGTCGTCCTTGCCTGACCGCTGGCCGTCTCGTCAGCTAGCAACCTCGCAGGCAGGTAACTACTACTCGCCTGGCGGCGTAACGAAGTTACGGCATCCCTGCTGGGGACTAAGTCGCCTGGCGGCCGTAACGATGTCACTGCATCACTGCACTATTCTAGACTCTGACATGCTCCCCCGGGCAACTTCATGAAAGATGTCATCTTTCATGTATAATATATGTACATACTGGGTTAATATTTTAACCTTGTCAGAGTCGACCCTTCTGTTGTTATATACATTGGTATCATAATACATGGAAATACATATCTGCCATAGAAACATATAAGAAATGGAAGTTGTATTCAACGACATGTGGTGTTCAACCTTTAACACTGGTCACGTTTCATCCTCTCGATGGCTGATTACCTCAATTGCATTATTGACCCAGTCAGATCGGTAGTACCAGCTTCCAAGCATCTACCTCGCAGCCTCCAAAAAAACGTAATAATATGGTTCTTGAAACAAAAACCATCTGGCTAGACTGAAATACGGCTTTTACATAAGTTGCATTAAACGCTCAAACCCTGACCTCATTTGGCCAGGAGCTCTTGTGTTGGTCTGCAATGTCGGTAACACTCTGCCATGCCCAGTAGAAGGCTTCCTGGTGTGTCAACAATCGGGCAACAACATGGCTATTTATATACAACACATTACAGTATACATTTCAAATTATGGCCCTTTGTGTAATGATGTAATAACAAACAAATGAAAGGGGAATAACTTCAAAATTTATGAAATATAATATTTTACAATAATTATTCTATTTCTTAGCGTCATCGCTTGATGTTTCTTCATACTAACGAGAAAAAGTCGGTAGTATGAATACATTAATCAAGATATGATTCTAAGATTACACTACATAAATATATAAACACACAATTCGTGTATTCAAACTTGTTGATTCCTATAGATTTTAGAATCGTCATAGCTTTTTAAACTTTCATTTGTCGTCTGCTAATTTTGCTCTAAATTCCTAACTAATCCGGAAGTACACACGAACACGAAACAGCTGATGTTGAAACTTGTAGAACACACTTGTTCCGGTCTGATGTAGTTACGGAATGTACAATGTTCTAATCGTTCATGTGTTGGATGTTTCACTGTAAAACCTTCTGGATTTCGATTGACTGCAGTGGTGTAGCTGTCAATGTTTAGGTCACACTTTCACACACGGGTTTAAAATATCACTGGAAAGTTCCACACGCAGATACCACTGTCAAATTGGATAGTTCGCTTACGGTAAGTTTTGAGCGAAAGTGGCACTGTTCTCTTTCGTAATATATACAATTAATAAAGTTCGCTTTCTACCACACACTACACAATTATACACGACAATCACTACATTAATTAGTAAAATAAGAACACTATATATATTGGGAGTAACCCCTATCACATCACATCGTAGACGTTACACAGCTTTTTGTGAATGGAAAAAAAAATATTCACTGATGGATGGCTGTGTTGATCTGAGTGTATTTTACACACTGCACTCAGACATTGGTGCTTACTGGGTCGGTCGGACAACGGGACAAAAGATCGGCAATCGTGTTGGTTCTGCCTGGAATATGTCGAACCTCGAAGCTGTAATCTTGGAGTTTAAGAGACCAGCGCGCTACCATCTGGTTTGAAGGTACACCTGAATTTATAAATCGCAACGGGCTGCTGTCAGACTCCACAATCAAATGGCGTCCTAGAAGGAATCTGGACAATTTTGTTATACCCACCACTAAAGCTAGGGCTTCCAACTGAGGTATTGACCATGCCCGTTCTCTGGGTTTCAGTTTCCTGGAGACGAAGTACACAGGGTGAAGGATGTTATTGTGCTCTTGCAACAAGACTGCTCCAATCGCCACGGAGCTCGCGTCTGTACGCAATCTGAAAGGTAAATGGAGATTGGGCAATTTCAGGATGGGATTGTGTAAGCTATTATCAGAAAAACAAGATAATACTTTACGGAATGCAAATTTTAGGCATTCATTGCTTACAATTTTCTCCGGTTTATCTTTTGTTAGTAAGTTAGTAAATACTTCGGTCAGTTCGGAAAAATCAGGAATGAACTGCCGGTAATAATTTATCAGTCCCAACAAACTTCTGACTTGCTTTTTCGTAGTCGGAAGTGAGAGTTTTAGTATCTTGGCCACAATGTTATCGTCTGTCGTGACAAAGCCATTGGATATTTTGTACCCCAAGAAGGATATTTCCTGGTAGGCTATGTCTACTTTCGCAGGCTTTACCGTCAGTCCGTGTTGTCTAATACGTTCAAATGTCTGTTCTAATGTCTTTATGTGGTCTGTCATCGTCTCTGTGTGAACACAGATGTCGTCTATATAGCAAATTATGTTAGGTATATCTACTAGAAGAAGTTGTGTCATACGTACGAATGTGGCTGGGGCATTGACAAGCCCAAATGGAAGTTTGCACCATTCGTACAGTCCCCAAGGTGTGGCAAATGCTGTCAGATGTCTGCTCTGTTCGTCTACCGCTATTTGCCAGTATCCTTTAGTCATGTCTACCTTCGTAAAGAACCTAGCGTCTGTCAGTTCTGTCAGTAGATCGTCAGAGTTTGCCATTGGCTCCAAATCTAGAAGAGTTATTTTATTGAGCTTTCTATAGTCGACACAGAGTCTTATTGTGTTGTCCTTTTTGCGTACTATGACCATTGGAGATGAGAAGTCTGATTGGGATCGTCTTATGATGCTGTTTTTCTCTAAGTTGATGATCTCCTGATGTAATTGTTCTTTGTAATGTAATGGAATGGTGTATGGTCTGCATCTTATGGGTGTGTTTGACGTGAGTGTGATGTGATGCTGTACTAATTCTGTTTGTCCTGGGTTGTTAGAGAAGATGGTGTTGTACTGTTGTATTAGCTGTTTGCAACTGTCTGTTTCTGCTTGAGTTAACTTTGGGTTGATTTTAATCTCCTTCAAGCAGTTTGTCGTGTCTAATGCAGGTGTTGGAATTTCGTCACTAGCCTCGTCATCTTCATGATCTATTATCACTGTAAAAGCTGTTGTATCGTCTTGTTCGTTGTCTCTGTTGTAGTATGGTCTTAGCATATTTATGTGGAATATTTTGTGTTTGTCTTTTATTTGGATCTCGTAGTCTACAGGTGAAATCTGTCTCGTCACTTTAAAAGGTCCCTGCCAAGAATCAGTCAATAAGTGTCTGTCACTAGGTAATAGAAGAAGAACGTCCTGTCCAGGTGTTAACGTTATTGTCCTGTTACCTTTGTCAGCATATTGTCTATAAGTAGCACCAGATAATTTTAGTGCATTCTTTGCAATTATACAAGATTTGATGATTCTTTCACGCAATGATGTAACGTATACGTATGATGATATGGGTTTAAGTACTGGAGTGGAGTCAGTTAACATTTGATGTTAAATAGTTAATGGGCCACGTGGTTTGGCACCATAGATAAGTTCAAAAGGAGAGAAACCGGTACTAGAATGCGGTACCTCGCGATAAGCAAAAAGAATAGCTGGTAGATATACATCCCAGTTATTGGGGTGCTCTTGCGTGACTTTTGCAAGCATGTGCTTTAAATCGCCGTTAAATTTTTCTATAATTCCACTAGAGTGAGGATGGTACGGGGAATTGAAACATTGCTTCACTCCCAACATTGCGCGATAAACTGAGTGCCCCTATCTGATTGGATAGTGTCTGGAAATCCTATCCGAGAAAAAATATGGAAGAAAACTTCCATTATATCATTGGCAGTTATGTTCTTTAGCGGAATAGCTTCCGGCCAGCGGCTACATTGATCAATGACAGTTAGAATATATTTATTCCCTCTAGTTGTATGATTGAGAGGGCCCACTATGTCGACAGATAATTTTTCAAAAGGTCGACTGGCTAAGTCAGTGACTTGTAACTTTGCCTGTGGGTGTTTACCTTTTTTTACCAGTTTTTGGCAGATGTCACAACTTCTGCAATATTGTTTAATGTCATTGCAAAATTTGGGCCAATGAAACTGTGTTAGTAATCTTGATCTGGTCTTAGCGTATGCCATATGCCCTGCAAGAGGTATATCATGGGCAAGATGTAAGGCTTGCTTACGATAATTAGTTGGCAAAACAGTTTGCTCTGTTGTGTTATCACCTCTGGTATAATACCTAGTGAGGATATCATTTTTCACAGCAAAATGCCATTTTGCATTCTTGGTTACCTTTGGCTTTTGGCTGATCAGATTAAAATATTTTGACAATGAAGGGTCAGCCTTTTGAGCTGTTACAAATGTCTCCTTCATGGTGTTAGTAGGTAGTGATACTGGGCTAAGCATTTGTATAGCCTCAGTTTGATTACTTTCATCTTGCACTCTAGCAGTAGATCTGGTTACTGCGTTCACACATTCAATGATATCAGATGGTGATGAAACAATGTTATCAATGATGTCATGAGATCTTAGTGCTACATTAGCTACCAAACATTCAATAGGTGGTGTAACATTATCAATGAAGACATTGGATGGTGATGTTATGCTATCATCAATACACAGAGATGTTATGTCATGAGGTGTATCATTCACCTCTGGTAAATTTCCAATTATTATATCACACACTGGGTTTGTTAATGCAGCGCACTTTACTTTCCCAGTGAGGAAAGGTGTTTCAATATATGCCCATGCTAGTGGGTATTTCTCAATATTGCCTGAGAATGTTCTGCATGTTACGTGCCTGCCTGTATAGTCTGTAGGCATTATGAACGTTCTCTTCAGACCAATCAGTGAGCTTCCCGTGTCCCGAAGGACTGTAGCAGACTTGCCATTCACGTATCCGTGATGGACGTTTATCCTGCCTTTGGAATCTGCTACCAAATTAGCTTCTTCATTGGCAATAGGAATGGAGTGGCCGCATGGTAAAATGCCATCTTCATAAAAGGTGTTACAAACAGTACATTTATTTGCGTTAAACATGTCAAAAGCCTGTGCTGAGTTCACAGGATGTTTCTCTGATTGTTCTTCATCTGACGATGAACTGTCAAACAAGGCGGCATTTGCTTTGTTGGTCATTTGCCTACCTTTACAATCATGGCGATAATGTCCGTACGCCTTACAGAGGAAACATTTACGCAAATTTCTGAAGGATCTACGCTCCTTATCTTGTCTGTTTACCATGTTTTGTAGATAAGTATGATATGCGGGGTTCTTGTCGCACATCTCACCTTGATGATGTGAAATTTTACAATATTTACAGTGATTATACTTCTCAGATGTAGGCTTATGAGGTTTCTGCCTACTATAGGGTTTGTCATAGTTAGCCGATGCTACAAAATTTATGTCAGTAGCTTCACTGGCAAAACAATGTTTGTTGGCTGTGTAATACGCCGAACCACGTCTCTCAATCTCATCTACACTAGTGCATTCATTCTCCTGCAAACATTTTGAAAATGCTGATGGAATGGATGAAATGACTTTATCTCTAATGATCAGATCTTCTAATCTTTGATAATTTTTGTCAATTTTAGCTGCTGAAGTCCATTTGGTAAATATATCTCGGACTAAGCAGAGGTAATCGGAGAACGTTTGAGTCAGTTTTGGGCTCAATTTGCTGAATTGTTGTCTGTAACCTGCTTCATCTAACATAAAATGTGCCATAATCTTTGATTTCAGATAATGGTAGTCTTTTCTGAGGTCTTTGGGGATGGTCTCAATGACTTTAAGAGGCTCCCCTGATAAACTCCTCATATAAACAATATTCCATTCAGATAGTGGAACCTGGTAATGTTCCATTAAAGTCTCAAAATTTTGGGTAAAGGCTGCGATGCAGTCACCCGAGGTATAATTACGTACAATACCTTGATATTTCTTGTACTGGTTTTCTTTCTCCAGTCTCTCAGATTTCTTAGACTCTTTGTTAATGGCAGTCTCAGTATCAAGTTGTTTCATCTTTAACTGTAACTCCAGTTCTTCTCTCTTACTCTGAGCTGCTATTTCTGCCTTCTTAAGTTCAATATCTAATTCGGCTTGCTTTGTCTTTGCAGCCAGTTCTGTTTGTTTTGCTGCTCTTTCAGCCGCTCTTTCATCGCGTTCATTAGCTTTCTCCTGTACTAGTAGGTATTCAGAGTATTTCTTCTCACTCCACTTTGTTAACTCATCACCTGTCAACTGTAATTTTAACCCCATATCGATGAAATCATTTAATGACGACATGATGGACAATGCCAATGAAATACCAGCCACACAATTTGTTATAAGTGGTTAGTAAAGTAAACAATTTACAATTGTGTTCTATTGACAATACGTGCCTAAATTTGCATCCTTAAAGTATATGAAAAGAAAAATATACTCAAGTGCCCTGGATGCGGTGAAGAACGGTTGGAAATTGGCCTAGGAACTGTAGGGTCGCTACTTCGAAACACAAATGACCTCTACGCGCAAGGGTTTCAGATGGTACGGAAAACCTGCTTTGTTTTTTGGAGGAAATAAATTAGCGTCTATTTGATGTGGTGTGCCTGCTTGTCACTAAGTATTGATTAGGTTTGTATGGTGTTGAGTGTAATTGTAGGTCGTTGAGTGTAATTGTAGGTCGTAATTTTGTCAGTCAACAATTTTTTTTTTTCAAAACACAAGTCACTTTCTTTCCCAAAACTTTCTGCGTTCCACAACTCAAGGACAATCTACATATATCTCAACACTCTACAACATTGATGACACATCACTTACATCAAGATGACATTCAGTAAGGACATAGACATCAAGTTTACAAGATGGCGACAAGGTCACAATGGCGACAAGATCACAATGTCGACAAAGTCAAAACGGTGACAAGTTCAACAATCACAAATGTTTTACACGTTTACAAGATCAAACATTATGTATGCACTGTACGTTTACATTTAGTCTCCATGTTTAAACAATGTAGTAATATATCAAAATGAGCCTTCCACGATCACATTTACATGTACCATAAAGTTTGACAAAAATTCTAAGTTCACAAACTCTAGTTTTAACTGTTAATTACATAAACACGTTCATTTCGAAGCCGGACGAATGCCACCACGTCCACACATGTCAGGGTCTTAAACTTGGCTCGCTAACCTAACACATGTGAGACAGTACAAGTACAACGTGATTTGACTTGAGACTCAACGACACAACGTTCAATGGATTTATTTACAGATCATATACAATACGATGATCACTACAAGATATACTTTACACTTCAATACACTTACATACACAATACAGCTCACAGTCTATCTCTCAAGATGTCCAGACACTCGACTTTCAGGCACAGAAACCACACAACGCCTTTCTCTCATCATGCGTCCAGTCGAGTCGACGTCCCAGAGCTGTCTGCCTATAGCTCGCAACTTGCCTCCCACCTGAAGTGGCTTCACGAGGCATGCGTGCGTCTTGCGTCGTCCTTGCCTGACCGCTGGCCGTCTCGTCAGCTAGCAACCTCGCAGGCAGGTAACTACTACTCGCCTGGCGGCGTAACGAAGTTACGGCATCCCTGCTGGGGACTAAGTCGCCTGGCGGGCGTAACGATGTCACTGCATCACTGCACTATTCTAGACTCTGACAACGACAAGGTTGTGATCCTGTCCCCTCTCTTGTTTATAACATATATAGACAACATATGTAAAGAAACCAGCCAAGCAGAGACAGCAAGAATACCGCATGACGAGAATACAGAAAAAGAACCATCTGCAAATTTAACCATTAGAGAACTCCTGTTTGTGGACGACCAAGCACTAATAGCAAAATCAGAAGCTGAATTATGAGACCACATGAATAGTCTAAACGAAATGTGTAGGGAACATAACATGAAAATTAGCACAAGTAAAACAGAGGTAATGACTATAACTAAAGAAGAAAAAGCAACAACGATTTACTTAAACGAACATCCCTTGAAACAAGTAAAGAGTTTCAAGTACCTAGGAAGTATATATCATCAAATCCCCGAGAAGGTTAACCTGGTCAACAAATGCCCGCAGAAGTCGAATGTGTCGCCCTAATGGCACAAGAACGCAGCTCTGCTGTAAACAGGCACAACGCAATCACGTCCGGAAAAATAGAACTCAAGATGAACGCAGAAGAAGAAGATATCATCAAATGGCAAATCAGAAGACAAGATCAAAAATAGATGCAACAAGGCAAACTCATTGGACAAATGGCACCAATACTAAAGAACAAACATGTATCAATAACTACTAAGAAAGCACTTTACAACACAATCTTCCTACCAACTCTATGTTACCAATGCCAAACCTGGACAATGACAGAAAAAGAGAAAAGAAAAATCACAACAACAGAAATGAGATTCCTGAGAAGAATACTCAATGTATCAAGAAGAGATAAGATCAGAAATGAAGAAATCAGGACTAAAGTGGGGGTTATAGCTGCACTAGATTTTATTAGAAGGCAGCAAGTCAAATGGTTTGGCCATGCAAGTAGGTTACGAACTAACAGTATATCACAACAAGCAATGATGTACAGACCAGAGGGAAGCAGAGTATGAAAATGGGGTTAAATAAGTGATACATTGTTCTGCCATTTACTGCCAATATAGTATCTTGCAGTACCTTTGCACCCACTGTGGACGAACATTTACAGTGCGAATTGGCCTTATCAGTCACATTTGCTACTGCCATGGGTTGTAGTTATGCCTTTTTGAAGCAGAATGGAACAAACTATCGTCTGTCAAGATGGCAACATGCCAATGATGAGTATCTTGCAGTGTATAGCAGGGGGTCTTGAGCCTGAGGAATTAAGGCCGCCTGGTTAGTGCAGTTGCCGCAACATATGCAGGATAGAATTTTCTTTTTGCCCACTTCAAAAAAACACCAAAAAAAAACACACCTACCAAGGACTTGAACCCGGCATTAAATATTTTATATCTATGGTTATGCAACCTTAAGTGACCAAATGAAGAGGCCTCTACATATGTTGAACAGATGAATGAATGAACAACAGTACAATCTTCTACTAGTGAATAAATGAATGAACAACAACACAATCTTCCATCAGTGAAAGGATGAATAACTGTCATTTACTGCCAATATAGTATCTTGCGGTGTATGGCAGAGGCGTCTGTGTGCCTGAAGAATAAAAACCACCTGGCTAGTGCAGTCACTGTGCAGGTTAGGATTTTCTTTTTGCCCCCGACAGAAAAAAATCCCACACCTTACCGAGGGATCGAACCCGGGTTTCCCAAATGAGAGTCCGGCGTTCTAGCCTCTTGGCCAGCCGCTCCTGAAAGGATGAATGAATGAACAACACATTCTTCCACTTGTGATTGAATGGATGAATGAACTACGGCACAATCTTCCATCAGTGAAAGGATGAATGAATGAATGAACAACACATTCTTTCACTTGTGAATGGATAAATGAATAAACAACGGCACAATCTTCCACTTGTAAATAGATGAATGAATAAACAACGGCACAATCTTCCACTTGTAAATAGATGAATGAATAAACAACAGCACAATCGTCCACTTTTAAATAGATGAATGAATGAACAACAGCACAATCTTCCACTTGTAAATAGATGAATGAATAAACAACGGCACAATCTTCCACTTGTAAATAGATGAATGAATAAACAACGGCACAATCTTCCACTTGTAAATAGATGAATGAATAAACAACGGCACAATCGTCCACTTTTAAATAGATGAATGAATGAACAACAGCACAATCTTCCATCAGTGAAAGGATGAATGAACAACACATTCTTCCACTTGTGAATAAATGAATGAATGAACAACAGCACAATCTTCCATCAGTGAATAGATGAATGAATGAATGAACAACACATTCTTCCACTTGTAAATGAATGAATGAACAACAGCACAATCTTCCATCAGTGAATAGATGAATGAACAACACATTCTTCCACTTGTGAATGGATGGATGAATGAACAACAGCACAATCTTCCATCAGTGAAAGGATGGATGAATGAATGAATGAATGAACAACACATTCTTCCACTTGTGAATGGATGGATGAATGAACAATGGCACAATTGTCCACTTGTAAATAGATGAATGAATGAATGAACAATGGCACAATCATCCATCAGTGAAAGGATGAATGAATGAATGAACAACACATTCTTCCACTTGTGAATGAATGAATGAATGAATGAATGAATAACACATTCTTCCACTTGTGAATGGATGGACGAATGAACAATAGCACAATCTTCAATCAGTGAAAGGATGAATGAACAACACATTCTTCCACTTGTGAATGGATGGATGAATGAACAATGGCACAATCTTCCATCAGTGAATAGATGAATGAATGAACAACACATTCTTCCACTTTTGAATGGATGAAAGAATGAACAACGGCACAATCTTCCATCAGTGAATAGATGAATGAATGAATGAACAACACATTCTTCCACTTGTGAATGAATGAATGAATGAACAACAGCACAATCTTCCACTAGTGAATAGATGAATGAATGAATGAATGAACAACACATTCTTCCACGTGTGAATGGATGGATGAATGAATGAATAAATGAATAACACATTCTTCCACTAATGGATGGATGAATGAACAATGGCACAATCGTCCACTTGTAAATAGATGAATGAATGAATGAACAATGGCACAATCATCAGTGAAAGGATGAATGAATGAATGAATGAATGAATGAACAACACATTCTTCCACTTGTGAATGGATGAATGAATGAACAACAGCACAATCTTCTTTCAGTGAAAGGATGGATGAATGAATGAATAAATGAATGAATGAACAACACATTCTTCCACTTGTGAATGGATGAATGAATGAACAATGGCACAATCTTCCATCAGTGAATAGATGAATGAATGAACAACACATTCTTCCACTTTTGAATGGATGAATGAATGAACAATGGCACAATCTTCCATCAGTGAAAGGATGAATGAATGAATGAACAACACATTCTTCCACTTGTGAATGGATGAATGAATGAACAACAGCACAATCTTCCATTAGTGAAAGGATGGATGAATGAATGAACAACACATTCTTCCACTTGTGAATGGATGGATGAATGAACAACGGCACAATCATCCACTTGTAAATAGATGAATGAATGAACAACAGCACAATCTTCCATCAGTGAAAGGATGAATGAATGAATGAATGAACAACACATTCTTCCACTTGTGAATAGATAAATGAACAACAGCACAATCTTCCATCAGTGAAAGGATGAATGAATGAATGAATGAACAACACATTCTTCCACTTGTGAATGGATGAATGAATGAATGAACAACAGCACAATCTTCCACTAGTGAATAGATGAATGAATGAATGAACAACACATTCTTCCACTTGTGAATGAATGAATGAACAACAGCATAATCTTTCACTAGTGAATAGATCAATGAATGAACAACAACACAATCTACCACTTGTGAATAGATGAATGAATGAATGAACAACACATTCTTCCACTTGTGAATGAATGAATGAGTGGATGGATGAATGAATGAATGAATGAATGAATGAACAGCACAATCTTCCACTAGCGAATAGATGAATGAATGAACAACAACACAATCTTCCACTCATGAATAGATGAATGAATGAATGAATAACACAATCTTCCACTTGTGAATGGATAAATGAATAAACAACGGCACAATTGTCCACTTGTAAATAGATGAATGAATGAACAACAGCACAATCTTCCACTAGTGAATAGATGAATGAATGAATGAACAACACATTCTTCCACTTGTGAATGAATGAATGAATGAACAACAGCACAATCTTCCACTAGTGAATAGATGAATGAATGAATGAACAACACATTCTTCCACTTGTGAATGGATGGATGAATGAACAATGGGACAATCGTCCACTTGTAAATAGATGAATGAATGAATGAACAATGGCACAATCATCCATCAGTGAAAGGATGAATGAATGAATGAATGAATGAATGAATGAACAACACATCTTCCACTTGTGAATGGATGAATGAATGAACAACAGCACAATCTTCCATCAGTGAAAGGATGGATGAATGAATGAATGAATGAATGAATGAATGAACAACACATTCTTCCACTTGTGAATGGATGAATGAATGAACAACAGCACAATCTTCCATCAGTGAAAGGATGGATGAATGAATGAATAAATGAATGAATGAACAACACATTCTTCCACTTGTGAATGGATGGACGAATGAACAACAGCACAATCTTCCATCAGTGAAAGGATGAATGAATGAATGAACAACACATTCTTCCACTTGTGAATGGATGAATGAATGAACAACAGCACAATCTTCCATCAGTAAAAGATAAATGAATGAATGAACAACACATTCTTCCACTTGTGAATGGATGAATGAATGAACAACAACACAATCTTCCATCAGTGAAAGGATGAATGAATGAATGGATGAATTAATGAATGGATGAACGAATGAACAACACATTCTTCCACTTGTGAATAAATGGATGAATGAACAATGGCACAATCGTCCACTTGTAAATAGATGAATGAATGAATGAACAATGGCACAATCATCCACTTGTAAATAGATGAATGAATGAACAACAGCACAATCTTCCATCAGTGAAAGGATGAATGAATGAATGAATGAATGAACAACACATTCTTCCACTTGTGAATGGATGAATGAATGAATGAACACCAACACATTCTTCCACTTGTGAATGGATGAATGAATGAATGAATGAATGAACAACAGCACAATCTTCCACTAGTGAATAGATCAATGAATGAACAACAACACAATCTACCACTTGTGAAAAGATGAATGAACAACACATTCTTCCACTTGTGAATGAATGAATGAATGAATGAATGAATGAATGAACAACAGCACAATCTTCCACTATTTAATAGATGATTGAATGAACAACAACACAATCTTCCACTTGTGAATGAATGAACAACACAATATTCTACTAGTGAACAGATCGATCGAGCAGTTAACAGATAAACATGAAGAGATGGAGTAAAAGTAATAACGGTAGGCAGACAGACAGGAGCGGCTGGCCGAGTGGCTAGAATGCTGGATTCTCCTTCAGGAGATCCAAGTTTGAATCCTCGGTAAGGTGTGGGATTTCTTTCTGTCGGGGACAAAAAGAAAGTCCTAACCTGCGACTGCACTAGCCAGGCGGCCTTAATTTAGCCCCCCCCCCCCCTGCCATACACTGCAAGGTACTATATTGGCAGTAAATGACAGTTTTTGTTTTTTTGACAGAAGATTTCTCATGTGTTTACTCAGAACCCTTATGTGTAAGCAATGAATTAACACCTCACAACCTACCATGCTGGCCCTACGAAATGACTAAGAAGGGTAGGCTGGTGGGTGGCTACTCCAACCCAGAGAAGACTAAATGCAAAATCCAACCATGAACAATGCAAAGCTTAGAGAGAGAGAACTAGACTCAAACAAACCAAGAAGTGAGGGAAGGAAGATGGAGGATCATCATCATCATGTGCCATGCCGATAAGCATGGGGAATCATGTTTCACGCCATCTCACATGATCACCAGAGTCGTGGATCAGCTCTATGTTCTTGTCTCAACTATTGCATGTGGTCAAGCTATCCAGGTATTTACTTCTCTACCTTCCCCTTGTTCTTCTCCCTTCAATCTTGCCAGTTGTCACCAAGTTTTCTGGTTTATTTCTTTTCATAAGGTCCCCAATAAATTGTGACTGTCTGCGTTACTGTTTTCATTTGCTTCTTGTAGGACTTGCTCTTTGGTTTTTTGTCCATAATATTCTTTGCATTTTCCTCAGAAACCACATTTACACAGGCATTAGATATTTTTCAGCTGGTCTGCTCATTGTCCATGTCTCACACCCATACACAAGTATAGTTTCTATGTAGCACTTCAACACTTTTTCCCATTGCAACTGACATCTTTCTATTTGTTTGTATGTTTTCCATCTTGCAAAAGGCTACCTTCACCAGTTGCAGGATAGGACACGCATTGAGACAATCTGAAAATAACTAGAAAGTCCTACACTGGAACCCACAGGGCAAATGAAACAAGAGGAAGGACAAAAAACATGAAGAGAATTAGAGACAGACATAAATATGGGAAGGACATGAAGCGAGCTGCAGGACACAGCAAAAGGTAGCCTCTGTGGTCTGAGTTGCTGGAGGCACGCTGCTCTAATGGAGGATTAAGGATGGAAGAAGACAAATAATTACTGCGAACACACAAACGTTTCTTTTGAAGGGTTAAAAATTGAGCATCATGTTTAACATTCTGATCTGCAGGGTTATAAAAGATTTAGTGCACACACTTCCAGCATTTAGTACAATTTCTGGCACATACCAGCAGTTTTGATAATGATTGAGTAAATAAAGCCCCTTGCCAGAATGGCCGCCGAGCAGTGTTCACACTTAGAATTTGTTGTTTTATCCTCTAAATGTAAACATCCCTGGCTAAGTACTGAGGATTTGAACCCAGTGTCCTGCGCCCCCCCCCCCCCACACACACACACAAAATGTGGGTGACTGACATTTTAACTCCCCTGCTCATAACAGCAAAAGTATATACTAGTAACAACATACAGAATATAATAACACAGATGTGAATGTACACAATAAATAAGTTAATAATATCACAAGCACCGGAACTATTTCATACAGAGGTTACATGTGACACACATACACATTATATATATATATATATATATATATATATATATATATATATATATATATATATATATATATATATATATATATATATATGTGTGTGTGTAATATGGATATTTATACTTTACAGGATGTCGCAGTCAACCCTAGAATTTCTTTTTTTTTTAACTGTTTGTGATTTTTTGGAAAGTTTATGTTCAGTAGTTTGCCATTGCTTTCTGAATGAGCGGCACTCATACCCTTGTATGAAAACTAATGCAAGGTGATCTGCTTTCAAATCGGCTGCAGCTTTGTTTCAAACGCAGTTAAAGGATTGTGAATTGTGTTCATAAGCCCTTCACCACAGTGCTGTCCCCACACAAACACACAAGCACACACACGCACATATATATATTACCACAAATAAGTCAGTCCTATAGTCATCATATGCTCACAAAGACAACTGGTTACTCACATCAGAAGAAGACAGTCCTGATTTTTTTTGGGGCATGTCATGAGATGAGGAAAGCTGGAGTATGTCAACGCAACACACAACGGGAAGGTTGAAAGGGAATAAGAAGTCACGGGAGACCAAGAGAGAAGATTCTGGACAGTTTGACATCACGGCATGAAGGAACATTAGAAATTATCAGAAGCACAAGAAACAGAAGACGGCTGTAGACAGACATGATCACTGACAACACATGGCATGGACTATCAGATAGTCATAAGTGTTTGCTTGCTTTGCATCAGTTTATCGTCCTTGGTTACTGAAACACAATCACTGCCCTGTGACATTATCACTGCAATCAGGGCATTCCCACATGCTCCCCTTCTCAAAAACCACCGAAGAGTTTCCTTGCTGACAAGTTTCAGTAGTGGTTTGATCTGTATAACTTTATGTTTGCATTGTATAGCACACTCAGTCAGTTAGTTGCGTGTCCTTTACAGAATTCTGTCATGAACCCCAGCATTTATTGCCTGTTTGTGATTTACTAGGTAATGCTAATTCAGTAGTTTTCCTGTTGCTTTCTGAATGACCAACACCTCAGACCCTTATAATCAACACACATAGGTTTGCTTCCATCTCTTTCCCAGCTAATTTCGACCCCTCGACTCAGTGTTACCAGGATGATTAAACTGTGTGTCACTATCTCCCAAGCCACACCGCTGTATAACACACAACTAAATACATATACAAGTATTTGATTAACGATGACACAAACAATAGATTGCATGATTTATTAAATGGCATATTTTGCTGCATCTCTCAGGTACATATAGGCGAGATGCAGTGAAATATGCCAGGCAATAAATCATGCAATCTATTGTTTATGTCTTTGTTATTCAAATTCACTACAGGAAAACATTGTTTTGAATATAAAAGTATAGCAGACCAACATTGCCATATATAGTTAACTACACCCATGTTAGTCTTTAAATGCTGTGGTAAATACTTCAAATTTATGACAACAATTGCGTTATTTTCATCAGCAGGTAACCCCAACTGCAAAAAGAAGACCCGAACATGTCAAAGCAATATCAAGTGATGCCTCAGACACAGGAAATGACACACAGCTAGATACAGAGCCTGCTCAACAAATGTCAGTAGAAGTCAGATGTGTTGGCCGAAAGGCACAAATATCACAGCTCTGCTGTAAACCGATCACAATTATGTCTAACACAAAAAATATATGCGATGAACAAAGAAGAAGAGTTCATGACATTTCTAAACTGTTTTTGGTGGAATGAAGTTGCTAGTTGGCTGATGTCATATTTATTCACATTAATTGTTGCAAGTTGGACAGGATTACTTACACTTGGTAATGGTTCAAATATAACCGATGGACTTGTCAAGAGTCGGACAAGGTCAAGTCCATTGGTTTATGAACAGCATACAGCCATTTTTATTCTTTGGCCAGACCTTGTTCCTTGAATATCACACGTATATGCTTTATCAAAGTTCTCATGCTTACTGCTCTCATATTTACACAATAGAGCAGAGAATGCTTTTCACACTATACCAGCACTTGATCCTCTCAGTAATTGATTATGGATTAGGTCTGCTCACTGTCTCAGAGAGTCATCTGGTGAAGTTAGAGCGCATACAGAACGAAGCTATGCGGGTCATTCTGGGATGCACTAGGCCCCCCCCCCCCCCCCCAGTAGTGTGTATGCGTTACATCTTTGGTCTGCCGACTGTTGCTAGTAGGCTCAAGATGATGCAGATGAAGGCATACCTCAGAGTAGCTGCAGACACAGACCACCCACTGCATGAGGCGCTGGACGCAGTTAAGGGTCAGCGACTGATAAGAGGGAAATCATGGATGGCTCAGGCGGAGGATACGATCAGACAGGTGTGCCCCTTGGAGAACATTAGGCGTGGAGAGAAGTGGGTCAGAGTGCCAGCGGAGCAGTCAGACTTGTGCAGAGTTATAATCACATTAAGCCGGGAGTGCAGAGAGTGGCCAGCAGGGGCCACAGAAGTGGAAATCCAGCAACTAATTCAGGACAATGCTCACTCGAGTGATGTGATTATCTACACAGATGGTTCGGTGTCAAGAGGTGAGAGAAGTGGCTGGGGGTTCATAGCCAAAGCTAATGGTCGATGTTTTGGGCAGGAGAACCTGGCATATGATACCACAACATCCAGCTTAAGAATGGAAGTGGAGGCAGTCACTGTGGCTCTCTGCTGGATGGAGAATACAACACACACACACAGCGTGATTGTAACTGACTCAGAAAGCATGCTGACGAGGGTGAGGACGGGCAGACTTCGTGCGGAGTGGCTTGCTTCGCTTCGGAAGTCACGGGTGACAAGCATCGCCTGGATCTTTTCTCCGGGGCATGCCGGTGTGCTGGGAAATGAACAGGCGGACAGATTGGCTGGCTCTGCAGAACTTGGTGGAGTATTGATACATGACAAGGCAGACGTGGTTGCGGCCTTGTGGGAGCACGTGCACACCTCGGAGGAGCAAATGGATTACCATGGTCTGGCAAGAATGAGACGAGGAGTGATGAAGGGATCTGGCCGACGCTCAACGCTCAGAGGAAAGGCGAGACGGGTTTATAATCAGATTGCTATTGGTACTATTAGTGTTGGAACTCTTCGCTGGCTGCTGAGGATGGGGACGGAGCACTTATGGGAATGCCCCGAATGCTGTGATGTCAATTCCTAAATCAATCAATCAATCAATCAATATTTACACAATAAACAACATTTTTCTTACATTTCCTCTTTTTGAGATAGAGCAAACAACCATTCACATCAAACTGTAATGACACAGAGTCGATTTATAATAATATAATAGCATGTCACAGTGACGATATATAACAATATAATGGCATGACACAAAGATGATTTAAAACAATGATATGACATGTCACTGTGATTATTTATAACAATATATAATGGCATGTCACAGGGACAATTTATAAGAAAATAATGGCACAGTGTCAATTTATAACAAAATAATGGCACAATGTCAATTTATAACAAATTAATGGCACTGTGTCAATTTATAACAAAATAATGGCACAGTGTCACTTTATAATAAAATAATTTACATTATTATGAATAGAAAATATACATTATTATGAACAGAAAATATTGTACAGTATATTACAAACATAATTTTACAAAAATAATGAATATGTACATGTCCCATAGAAAAGTATCCACTGCTGGAGAAACCTTGAAACAACATGAGGTATACATTCACAGTACTGATTAGCACTTATAAAAGAAATTGGAAAGAAAAGTAAAATTAAAAGACATACCAGAAAACAGAAAAACTTAATGCTACATGCAGACCGGGATTATGCAACCTCCAGATCTCTATGTCGCCAGTCAATACCCAAAAAAAAAAAGGAAGCAAAGAATAATAACACTGTATCCATACATGCATGTCATAAGACATGACTTCGGAGGGTTGGCATGAGATTGGCCATCTCATCCCATTGAAAACTTACACTGTAACATCCAACCAATCATCACCAAGTCTACAAAGGGCTTGTCACTAACTGGTTGAGGTTTTATGCTCCATTGGGAGATGTAAAGTGGCGGCAGAAGAAGGAATCAAAACCTGTTAATTGATCTCTCTATTTACACATATCAGATTTGTTTGGGTTTGAATAAGAATATATTTGTTCACATTGAACAATTAATTTAACATTTAGATTCATGGATGTTTTCAGGTGTAGCCATGAATGCCGTGATACTAACTAGATCACCCTTCTCAAATGGTGTTAAGGGATTAGAAAACTTTATTCTATCTGTCTCAAGAGACAGTAATAATTAAAATATTTTTCTCAACTTAACAATAACAAACAATATAAATCACAATCAACAATGAAGAAATTGAAATGTTACAAAGTTTGAATATTTTGGCTCCACAATCAACGAAAATGGCGACTGGTGTCAAGCAATCAGATGTAGACTGGCCATAGCAATGTAGGGGTTGGAGAGTACTAAGAAATGGCACAATACTAGCAAACAGGAGGTTAGCATGGATGAATGGATAACAGCGCTCACTCTTAAACTTCCAGTGTGCTGATGCCATGGTAGCAGGTTCAACCCCTACACCGGCATGTTGTACTAAAATGACTTCTCATCCTTGACTTGGGACGTAAATTAAAAGTACCTCAGAAGTTGGAGTGGGTTCACCTGATGGCAAGGGACACTGGTAATAGGGAAAGATACCCACACGCAAAATTAAAGTCCAGCGCATTAGAAGTAGTAGCACGTGTATGGACTACACTTGAATTAATTTTTAAAAAAGACTGTCAGTGATTATGCCAAAATAATAACTCGGGGATTATATACTTCATGGTGGAAGAGCTACGACTAAAGTGAGCCAGTTCCCAGAACACCACAGGATTAGAATTTGTTTTCTAATAGCACACAAGACCTGCCCATACATGCTCCATCTCCATCAAAACACCCATGATCACGGGAAAGAAAAATTCAAGACTAACATGACAGTTGGGCACCTCCACCTCAGAACAGAAAAAGAACAAACTAAAGAAGATTTGTAAAACTGCAAATGCAAACCAACGCCACACGAAACCTGATTAGTTAAAATATTGCATCTAAGAGTAAGAGTCATGCATTTCATAAAACTAATTTTGAAGCATCCTGTAAAACCAAGGCCTATTTCACATATGTGCTAAAAGGCAATGAGATCATCAAGGCACAAGACGCAATAAGCACATATATAAACATAAATCAACTGGTGTTATAGGTTCAAGATGGCCAAACGATCTAGAGATTCAAATCAACAAGCAAGCATGCAAACAACAGGTACACAAGGGAGACTACTGCCACAGTCTTTTGTGAATCTAAAGAAAGTTTACAAAATGTGATGTGGGCCTAACAAAAGGAAATACAGGCAAGAGGATTGGTTTAATTGCACCGGGTTTAGTCCAACATGGTAATTGGTCTTGTTCTATACAGCGGTCTGTCAAAAGCATCATACAGGGCAAGAACCAACTGGCACTAGTGTGATGTGGTTAATGGCACACCAAATACAATAGCATGTTAAATATTAATTTGATGTTCAGCATTAACTGCTTCAGTGCAGAAGGATAATATATCACCAAATGTGACCTCCCATTTTGACAGAAAAAACGATATATCACCATACTAGGCTCATTGTGTTACTTGGTTTGTTTTGAGTTATATTCCGCAATTTCAATGCTCGGTGAATGGAAATTTCCACTATAATATTTGTTCATTTGATTGTGTGCCATGTTTGGTCCAGTCCTACTGTTTGTTTGGCACTGAATCAGTTATTGTACAGAATAATTTAACCCACCAAATAATAATTTAAATTACTACATAATTTAACATCCTTTTCTATTTGCCTTTATCCCCCATTGGGGTACAGGCCTTTAACCAAATCCCTCCAAGACGTCCTATCCTTTTTTATCTTTCACAGTTTCGCCCATGTTCTCCCCATATCATCTCTGTCTCTTTTCATGTGATTTTAGGTCTCCCACTATTTCTTTCACCCGGTGAGTTTCAGACAAGGGCGTGTCTAGTTATACTATACTCAAGTTTTCTACTAAAAATAATATAACATACTAAAGAGTAAATTTATATATCAAATGATTATTTAACATGATACATAATAATTTAAAAATGAATCAGCTAACTGCAAAATGAATACCAAAACAAACACAAAACAAGAAATAATATAAGAAAGATTAACTTTGCTGGAACATGATCGCAAATAACAGGAGCGGACACTGTAACAACAGAACCTTCATCAACAAAAAACATGACAGGTTAACATATATTAATGTGTTCAAATAAATATACGTGAATGTGCAAGTAGTTATGCAGTGAAGGCACAATTTATACAAGAAGAAGCAGAGATGCACACAAGGCAATTTCTGGAATGGACAGAATGCAAATTTGAATCCATGAGAACCTGGTCGGCAGGAAAGGGTCTGCATAACATCATGCATGGAACTAAATCAGAGACAACAAATAAAGTAATCTGGATATTTAAGAAGGAACAAAACTGCATCAGTTACCAGTAAAAGTATATAACCAAAACAAGATCTGGATAGAAAGCCAGAAGAAGACCATGACAATGAGGACTTTTAGGGCACACTAGTCAAACATTAGGAAACCAGCATCCACCTAGGACTAGACTAACTTTATATTACTGTCCATTTATTCTTGTTTGCTGATGAAGGTTTTGTTACTGCAATATCCACATTATTTGTTACTATTGTCTTGAAAAGCCACATTTACCCTCTCTGTATGTTCATGGTATTCATTAAATAATAATTTAAACTGCATAACGCAACAGTTAAATTATCTTTGAACATTTTGATATGCAATTCAACATTTTCATTACATGAACACAAACAAAAACCTAAAATTTAGTGACTGTTTGGTCATACCTCTACTATGACTAAAAACTGGCAATGTGCTTTGAGAGCAGACATTCTAAGTCAGAAACTTTAGCTGCATACTAAACTCAATATTTGAGTTTAGTAACAGTACTGAACGTTGGATTTGTTATGTCTTGCTTGTCATCATCATCAATATGCACAATGTTTAGTGGTTCAGGTGATAATGCTCTTCAAACATCTGTCCTCATTCCTGCCTACAATAGTTTCAGTATTCCCTCTACAGCCATGTTTGATACCAACACCATTCTGACTTATACACACATATGTTGTGTTGATCTACTGAAACAAAGCCAGTGTTCCTGGGGGAAGTGAACTCAGGATTTCTATTACAGTAGGTAGGTATACTATGACTTTCATCCCGAGGCATCAGTCGAAGAATAACACAGGTTTATACAGGACATTTTCTTCTTTGTTTCACCAATGTCAAAGAGAAGCATACTATTAGCTATCAGACATACGGTGGCTTCGGAGGTGGCGCCTTAGATCAATCCGAGCCTGTTCAAATGTTACGAAGGCAGTATAGCATCAACGCTCAATTAGACAGAAGAAATTACATCCTGTGATTTATATATAGCAGGTCTTCATGTGGCTTTCTCAGTTTCTAATGCACCAAAGGTTCAGTGCCAACAGAAATATGACTCCGCCAGGCAGGGTGATCAGCAGCAACGTTCTTCCAATTTCAAAGACAAATTTGTTTAAAGTTCTTTACTGAGACTTTCAGGGACAAGGCAGGTACATGGTAAGAAATCTGGCAACTTTCGAGACTATTTGTACAGTAGAACTGTCAGTCAGGCTCTAGATAACTAGTACCTTAACCACAGACATAGGTGGCAAGATAGAGGTATCTCCTATCAAAAGAGAAGGTGCCCCTTTCCATCTACTAGCCTACAGGGACATACTTGGGTAAGGTGGAGTACCCGCTTAGCCCCCCAATGGGTGCAGGTGGTGGATCAAGTTAAGAGCAGCCGGCAGCTAGTTGTAAGTTATGGTCTCCAATTTCACATTGGTTTGCAGATTATCTCTTTATGGAGACAATGACTACAGTCATCGACCTGAATGGTTACTGCTAAGAAGGAAATCAATGGCAGACAACCTTCTTTACAGATGCCAAGACAATCATGTTTCATCATAATGACCACAGAGCGAACTAAGCATTCAACAGGAATGGTATGTAGATCATTTTACTGTTGAGAAGCTGAGCTGAAGCAGTTTGAAGGTTCTGAAACTGCCCCAAAAGATCACCCAAGCGGTTGGCCTCAGATGGGAACCTCTCCAGGATGTACTGCTGTAGGGCTTGCTTGTAGGCATTTGCTATGTGATTGAGCTTGGTCTCTTTCTTCACACACTCTGTGAATATAAACAGACAATATTAAATAGCTAAAGAAAGAAGAAGAAAATAGTAAATTCATAAAGGCCTCAATACATGGAAGGAAAGGTGGCTAATCTCTCCCTCACTTAGCAAATGGTGAGTGCAGGCGCCGAACCATCAACCAACTACACTATGACCTCTTATCATTACCATAACTTCTCTTCTTCTTCTTCTTCTTCTTCAGCGTTCCGAGCCATTGAGGTTCTTTGCTGCAGATACAATCCGTCTCCATTCGTCTCTCTGGTGGACCTTCTCTTGCCAGTCGTTGATTCCAAGTGCTTGTAGGTCTGTATATATATTATCTCTCCACCGTCTTCTTATTACCATAACATGCTTGCTATAAGCAACATCATCATCATCTCATCTTGCTCCTCTTGTACCTTGTTATCGAGATGAAGCATAAACAGCACGAGACTGCCTGTTTATGAGCTTCATGTATCAAGATTCCCATGGACTGTGTTATTCTCTCTGTCAATCATTTACATGGCCAGCCTCTTCTTCTGGTTCCATTTGTTCTGTACATCATTGCTTGTTGTGGTATACTGTCAGTTGGTAGTCTAGTTATGTGGCCGAACCATTTTACTGTTTTCTAATGGAATTAAGTGCTGCTAATTCCTCCACTTATGTCCTAATTTAAACATCAACTTCATTAAAAATATCTGATAACTGAGCGGATGGAGACTCAAGATCACGGGTGTTTGGCTCTAGACCATGTATCTCTAGAAGGAGGAAGATTATCGCACGGGATCATATGAAGCTCTAGACCATGTATCTCTAGAAGGAGGAAGATTATCACACTGGATCATATAAAGCTCTAGACCATGTATCTCTAGAAGGAGGAAGATTATCACACTGGATCATATAAAGCTCTAGACTATGTATCTCTAGAAGGAGGAAGATTATCACACGGGATCATATGAAGCTCTAGACCATGTATCTCTAGAAGGAGGAAGATTATCACACTGGATCATATAAAGCTCTAGACCATGTATCTCTAGAAGGAGGAAGATTATCACACTGGATCATATAAAGCTCTAGACCATGTATCTCTAGAAGGAGGAAGATTATCACACTGGATCATATAAAGCTCTAGATCATGTATCTCTAGAAGGAGGAAGATTATCACACTGGATCATATAAAGCTCTAGACCATGTATCTCTAGAAGGAGGAAGATTATCACACTGGATCATATAAAGCTCTAGACCATGTATCTCTAGAAGGAGGAAGATTATCACACTGGATCATATAAAGCTCTAGACCATGTATCTCTAGAAGGAGGAAGATTGTCACAGTGGATCATATGAAACTCTAGACCATGTATCTCTAGAAGGAGGAAGATTATCACACTGGATCATATATTTGTTTAATTGTATCCAGTATTATTACTAGCTAAATATTTCAATGGAGAATTCCATGAAAGCAACAGTCAACAACAGAAACTATCTTACCATGACTAAGCAGCAGAATGACTTTGAGGCACAACAGCTCCTTCCTAGTGATGCCTTGCTCCCAGAAGTAAGCCATGATGGCTGTAACCTTTTCCATGAGGCTGCCAATCTCCTCCTGAAGCTGCTCCAGAGTGAAGAATTTCTTAAAGCTCTTGTCCAGGTACTCCTGCATGCGTTTCATGTTGCCTTTGTACAGTTCTGAGAATGTGGGCTTCTTCTCGCACTTCTTTGGATGTTTGGTGACAGGCCCGTAGGCAATCATGATTAGCAGCAGTAGCTCGTGCCATTTCGACATTAAGATTTTTGTCTGTAGTTCTTTTGGTATGTCTCTGTTGAAAGATACAACAAAGAAATGAGATAATGAGTACAAACTTAAGATTAATTAACTGTAACGTTAAATCAATCCTGCTGTATGGGTCATAAACATGGATGACTAAAACAATAATAAGCTAAAAACATTCATTGACTAGAATTGAACTAAAATAAATGGTAGATCATTAATACAGAGCTTATAGAAAGAACTAGATAGATCAAAATAACTAAGGAAAATAAAAAGAATTATCGCTGGAGCAACAGAGTGTATGCTTTGTGCTCGATATCTTTTACAACAGAAAGCGGGGAGAAAATGAAACGGGCATTCAGTTGGTTAGAGAAGACCACTGCAACACACACTGCAACACACACTGCAACACACACTGCAACACACACTGCATTCATTACAGACTCAGGAGTATGCTTAGTAAGAAGGAGAAATGAATGTTTTGTGTAGAATGGTTATAATCACTTCAGAGCTCACAGATTGTGAGAATTGTATGGATATTTTGCCCTGGCCATGTGGGTGTACGGGGGAATGAACAGGCTGATAGGCTAGCAGGGAATGCACCTCTTGGTGGTAAATTACCTATGGACAAGGGAGAGGTAGCTAAGCACCTGTTGGACCAGGTGGAGAAGGTGGGGAACAGATTGAGAACCTGTATGTGGAAAGAATGAGATTGCGGGGGATTGGCAGGGGTTCAGGAAGAATCTCAAAACAGAGGGAAGACAAGGAAAACTTTCAATCAGATAGCGGTGGGAACGATTAGTAGTATGACTCCTCACTGGCTGTTGAACAAGGGGACTGAGCTCATGTGGGAATGTCCTGGGTGCACTGATGTCGATTCTTAACTCAACTCAACTCAACTAGATAAGATTCGCTGGCTAATGACTTTTTTCAACAGGACACACTATGAGAAAACCCAAGAATATTATAACCAGAAAATTCCTTCACAAGAACAAACAGATATGAGGGAGATCTAATCACACACAGTGAAGAGAATTTGAGATAGAATAAAACATGGAGGATATGGAAGGAGCTGCAGGAAATAGCAAATGATTGGACTACTCGGCTTGGGTTGGTTGAAGGTAAATACCCCAGCTGAGGATAAAGAGCAGAAAAATAAGAAAGATGTTGGCTTGGCAATCAATGAACCAGGGTCATGGCAAGAGTAGTTTCCAAACAGACACTAGGTTAGTGTGTGATGTGTTAGGTTTTCACGAAGTGTGTATGGGAATGTCCACAGACAGGCAGGCAGGCAGGCAGGCAGGCAGGCAGGCAGGCAGGCAGGCAGGCAGGCAGGCAGGCAGGCAGACAGAAAGACAGAATGGTACAGATCAGCTGAAAAATTCCTAAACATATTTTTTTTTTTAAAATCTCTTTTAGTCAGTTTTTGTATTGATCAGACTACTTTTAGAACCAGGAGCTAAGTATGATTTTTCCCCAGTTGTTTTTGCTGTGTTTTTTCTTGTTTGTTAATAAAGTATTTGGTGGGAATGTTCACTTATATCATGAGTGTTTTTCCTTTCGTTGAGCGTAATATTAATTTAAAAATTTTTAAATTTGGATGCTATTTAGTTGAACACGACAAGATTTATTTCCAAACACACAAAATAATATTTTTAGTGAAACATGACTACAACAATTCCTATTGGTATAGTTTATAGAATTGTACTGTTTAGAAAAAACATGACTAGAATTCCCAAACACACCAAAACAATATCTATTTAAATAAACAAGACTAGAACAATTCACATACCTAAAGAATGGTAACTGCTTCATCCACTGCACAAACCTCATCACGATGCTATCTCCAACCTGGCATAGTGCCTGAGCCACAGTCTCTTCTGTGCCAGTGAACTGCTCAATCTGATAGTCTTCAGCAATACTCAAAAGACAGTCATTCTTCGCCAGGTCTGATATCAAAGATGGAGGCGATGCATAAAAAGGCAGTGATGGCAACTGGAAGTGACAGGAATTTTTCAAACCATCTTGGGTGGATTGGCTGGTTGTCAAGTCCTTTTGCTGCTGCGTGGGTGGGAGTTTAAATGTTTGTGTTGGAGTCTGACTGCTGGAAGAAAACTGGTCCTGTGTGTTCTGTGGCTGGTTGGTCTTAAGCGGGATTGAATGTTCACCGCTAGGATCTGAGTCGGACATTTTTGGTGAGGTAGCTAATGTAAATGTGCTAAGTGAGTTTCTACTGGAGTTGTAGCTTTCTGCCTGTGATATGTGATGGTAGGTGGTATTACTTCTAACTGTTTGATGCTTACTATCATCATCTGTAGAGTCCAGCATCTCTTGCTTCACTTGTGACTTTTTAATATACCTCTGGTGATATTCAGAAGATTCACCGGATGCCCTATTTCTGTAGTCAGCTTTTGGATTAGACATGCTCTGAGTCTGTTCCTGATAATGCCAGTTGTCTTCAGATGTCATTTTAGCAAGCGAGAGAGGATTCTGTTCTTCCTTGACAGAATTGAACTGAGGCTTTAAGCTATCTGAGCTGCAGCAGTGGTGAGGCAGGGTGATGTCACGAGGATGTGGCTTTCTCAATGTTCCCAATGGCATCTGCTGATGAGATTTCGGTGACCTTGGAGGCACCTGTAGCTGAGGTGAGGATGGTGAATGCTGAGAGTACGGTGAAGCAACTGTGTGGAAATGAGAACCTGACTGCAACATATTAAGTGGCGACAACTGTCTAAGATTGGGCGAGAATCTGGAATGACTTTGTGTCTGCAGAGGCGGAACTTTCAGACTAGGTAGTCCATCGCTGTACATGAAGGATCTTTGCTCAAGATTTCTGTGATGATTAGTATGATGTGTGGGTGATTGATGTGCAAATGAAGACTTTTGATGCGGCATCAGGCCGCTATTTGGCACAGTTAAATAGTCTGAATGGTTTTTACTGACCAAAGTTTGTTCAGTCATGGAAACAGTATTCTGTGGTGAGTCAGTGGAAGCTACAGACTTATACAGATGAGGGTAACAGTGCTGGTACTGTCCACACATTGACAGTCTCCCTGAGTGACTTGTCATTCCGTCACTGCCGCAGTCTGTGCTGGATTCATAGGCAGAGTCAGATGATTGAAAATGTTCGCCCGGGTATCCGGGTATGACGTCTGGCATCTCCAACTTGCAGGTGGGCAGTGCTGGCCGCTGATGCTTCAAACCTTTCTCCGCTGTGTCACGACGTTTATGTTTTTTATACTTCACCTGTGAAGAAAGTACAACACTACTTAACAGAAAATCTACAATCTAACCAGTAAGCTTAATAAATGAAAAATATACAGATATAAGCGAATTTGGGGTTACATCCATAAACAACTAAAGCAATATATACATAAACGTACATACACTCTCCTACTTGCTGTGTAAAGAAATATATGACTAACATTAAAAACTATCATGCTGTGATCCACATGTCAAACTGGCAATGAAACAAATATGTCTGTGTTACTTGCTCTGCAAAGAAATGTGACTAGCATGAACAAGCAATTAATAGAACACAGACATTTAGACCTCAAAATCTTGCAAATTTGCAGTTATGTTAGACCTAAATATGATAAAATATCACCTTAACATGTCAAAATGTAACCATTAAATTTTAAAAGACTGAAGATTGCTAATTGTTCACTTTGGTTTTGTTGGTAGTAAGCACTATCTTTCTGGTGGCCTGGGTGTACTAATGTTCTAAATGGGAGATGGATGATGGAAAGTAGTTGTATATAGGGATGACAATGTCATTACAGCCAACTGTCTACATGGAAATAATAATGAATGATGAAGACTCATTAAGCCAATGTTCTATATGGAGATGGCTGTCCAAAACCCCCCAAAAAAACTGTCATCTATTGCTTGTAGTACCTTGCAATGTCTTGAGCCTGAGGAATTAAGGACACCTAGCTAGTGCAGTCACCGCGAATTGTGCAGGTTAAGGTTTTCTTTTGTGTCCCAGACAGAAAAAAATCCAAACTTTATGGAGAGTTTGAACCCGGGTCTCCTGAAGGCAAGCCCGGGAATTCTAGCACTCAGACTGCCGCTCCTCCACAATGGACAATGATGATAAATCCTAAAGCAAGTAATAACTGCGATGTTAACCATGATGGAAGAAAACTTTTCAAAAATGCTAAACATGATGGAAGAAAACTTGTCAACAAACCACAACAATTATATTTACCTTATAGAGATTATAAACTGCTCCAGAGTTCCTTCCCCCTGGCATCCTGTCTTCTCTGACAGCTGCATATAAACAATCAAGTTTCTTTGTTTACAACATTTTAAAATTGTGTTTATCTATAAATGTTAATGACACATCTGTTACTTTGAATAATGAAGACACAAACCATAGCTTGCACAATCTATTGCCTGGCATATTATGCTGCATCTTGGGTGCATACTGCAGAAATTACACAACGCAATCTTTCAAGCTGAAACATACACACATATATTTTCACAGTAATTTAAATTGTCTACCACCAAAATTTCTGTGTAAATGTGTGTGTTGATCCTCCATTTTTTATTGATTGTGTAGTCGCTATGAACGAGTTAAAAGTCAAGATTCTCCACTGTTTCTCTTCTTCTTCTTCTTCTTCTTCTTCTTCTTCTTCTTCTTCTTCTTCTTCTTCTTCTTCTTCTCCTTCTTCTTCTGAGTTCATCCAGAGTTTTTTTCCGGACATGATTGCTTTGTGCCTGTTTACAGCAGAGCTGCGTTCTTGCGCCGTTAGGCCGACACATCCGACTTCTGCGGGCATTTGTTGACCGGGTTAACCTTCCCGGGCTCTAATTCTATCCATCATGGCATTTCCGTGAGAAATGGGGGTCACCTAGTGGTGTCTTTCTCCTCTCTAAGTATCCTTGTAGTTACACATGTATACATCTATAATGCTTTGGTTCTTCTTTGTCCTCTGCCTTTAACTGATTCAGTGCCAAACAAAAAAGTAAATTTGGACCTAATATGGTACACATTCAAATGAACAAGTATTATAATGCACATTTCCATTCACTGAGCATTTAACTTGTGGAAGATGCCACGAAATAAAACAAAAATGACACAATGATACTAGCATTCTGATATATCATCCTTCTGTCCAATTAGAAGGTTACATGTGGCAATTTATTATCCTTCGGCACTGAATCTGTCGATTTCCAAATGGATTCTAGGTCATCAGCCAACTCACCTTGCCCTTTAAAGACTAATTTATGATTGGTTGGATTTTGAAGCTGTATTCTTCTATGGGATGAAGTAGCCAGTCGCATGCCAACCCTCCTTGGTCATCTCCTGTGACATGCTTGGTGGGTTAGAGTATTATGATTCTTTGCTTTCCTTACAGGCCCTGTATCTCAGAGGTAGGTTTGCGTTTTTAAACAGTCCCGCCACAAGATGATGTCTATTACCAGCAGGATTTCAACAAAGATAAAAGCTGATATTAAACTTAGACTTTAAACACCTTCAGAACAACAACACTCTTTAACCAGCAAAATGAGCAACACTTGATTCACAAGACCATCCATCACAAACAAATCTGCCTACCTGCCAAAACCATTCCCATCCTCAGGCACTTCTTGAACCGGCAGTACTGACACCGGTTTCTCTGTGCCTTGTTGATTTCACAGTTCCCGTCTGCCACACATGTATACACTCTCTTATTCTGAACAGTTCTCTTGAAAAAGCCTTTACAGCTGAAATTAGAATATCATGCAACAATTCAATAGACAGAAATAACAGAAAATATATTCAACAGAGAAGAAACATAAAACACATTCAACACAGAAACAACTTAATACACACTCAACACACAGAAACATCATAAAGCCCAGAAACAATTTAAAACACAGGAAAAACAAAAACTTCTGGCATGAGCAAAGCAATGACAAGCAAAATTTCTTCTTCTTACAGTCGATGATGTGTGCCACTGGTGATTATGTTTGTCCACAGCCTTCTGTCTCGTGTACTGCCAATCTTCTTATAGTCTATGATGTGTGCCACTGGTGATTATGTTTGTCCACAGCCTTCTGTCTCATGTACTTCCAATCTTCTTATAGTCTATGATGTGTGCCACTGGTGATTATGTTTGTCCACAGCCTTCTGTCTCATGTACTTCCAATCTTCTTATAGTCTATGATGTGTGCCACTGGTGATTATGTTTGTCCACAGCCTTCTGTCTCATGTACTTCCAATCTTCTTATAGTCTATGATGTGTGCCACTGGTGATTATGTTTGTCCACAGCCTTCTGTCTCATGTACTGCCAATCTTCTTATAGTCTATGATGTGTGCCACTGGTGATTATGTTTGTCCACAGCCTTCTGTCTCATGTACTTCCAATCTTCTTATAGTCTATGATGTGTGCCACTGGTGATTATGTTTGTCCACAGCCTTCTGTCTCATGTACTTCCAATCTTCTTACAGTCTATGATGTGTGCCACTGGTGATTATGTTTGTCCACAGCCTTCTGTCTCATGTACTTCCAATCTTCTTATAGTCGATGATGTGTGCCACTGGTGATTATGTTTGTCCACAGCCTTCTGTCTCATGTACTTCCAATCTTCTTATAGTCTATGATGTGTGCCACTGGTGATTATGTTTGTCCACAGCCTTCTGTCTCATGTACTTCCAATCTTCTTATAGTCTATGATGTGTGCCACTGGTGATTATGTTTGTCCACAGCCTTCTGTCTCATGTACTTCCAATCTTCTTACAGTCTATGATGTGTGCCACTGGTGATTATGTTTGTCCACAGCCTTCTGTCTCATGTACTTCCAATCTTCTTACAGTCTATGATGTGTGCCACTGGTGATTATGTTTGTCCACAGCCTTCTGTCTCATGTACTTCCAATCTTCTTATAGTCTATGATGTGTGCCACTGGTGATTATGTTTTTCCACAGCCTTCTGTCTCGTGTACTGCCAATCTTCTTATAGTCTATGTTGTGTGGTACTTGTGATCATGTTTGTCCACAGCCTTCTGTCTCGTGTACTGCCAGTTACTTCTGATACTGGTGTTCCCTCAAACCATATTGTTAAACTGTCTAGGATCTTCTCTCTAGGTCTCCCCCTGACTCTCCTCCCCTCCAACTTTCCTGTTGTGACAGCAGCAACAGCAGCACAAGAAGTAGAATAAATAGCAGCAGAAGAAGTTGATGAGGAGGGAGGAGAAGAGGGGAGAAGGGGAAGAAGAAGAAGAGGAAAAGAGAAAGAAGAAGAAGAGGAGAGAAGGAAAAACAAGGAGGCGAGAAGGAAGAAGAAAACAGGATGAGAGGAGAAGGAGGAGGAAGAGGACGAAGAAGAAGGAAGAGGAAGAAGAAGGAAGAAAAGGAGGAAGAAGAAGAAGGAAGAGCTTGCCACATTCTTACAAGATACAATTGAGTATGATGGTCATTGACTGCTTCATCAGTAAACAACTATAAAATGACAGAATAAAAATATGTAGGGTACTTGTTCTGAATGGATGGAGAATATATAGTATTCTGAGTTGTGCCAATAAGGTGCTGAAATGCTATATACAGCCATTTCTCTGTATGACAGCGAATCATGGAATAAGAAACAAAAATTAGAAACAGCATGGAGACAATGAAGATGCGATTTTTAAGGCGAATGTTGCAAATATCCTCGACCGCTAGAGCAGCTATTGAGTTGCCTCGAAAAGGCTAATGAATGTAGAATTTTATACACAAATACAAGAAACTGACAAACAGCAATATTTGATAATGTAATGAGAAGAGAGGCGCTGGAAAACATTGTGATAACCGGAAAGATCAGCGGTAGAAAAAAGCATGGGCAGGCAGAGAGAAATGATCATGGGTAGACTGAGATGGAGGAATATCATCAGCAGAAATGACCCAGTTCACCAAGGATGGTGGCATGGAGGAATATCATAAGCAGAAATGACCCAGTTCACCAGAGACCGAGGTCTGTGGAGATTATGAATGCCTATGCCATCACAGAGCACATGATGATGATGTAAATAGGATGTTAAGTAGCAACCTCTTTGTAAAAAACACACACAAAACTCACCCTTCACAAGTAATGATGCCATAGTGAAGACCTGTAGCCTTGTCATTGCAAATGGCACACACGAGTGGCTCCTCCCCATCTGAGTCTTCTGCTTTGACGGTGTCCAAGTACGTCATATTGTCATTGGTTCGTGGCTTTATGTTATGTGGATTCTCAGCCAGGTGACCTCTGTAAACAAACATGCCATTTGTATAGTGAGAGATAAATTCATTGTCTTTCTCTAGCCGGGTCTCTTCTTTCTTCGGCTCTTTGAACTTTGGGCTTGGCATGTTCAAGGCTGTGAAGCTATTGCTGCAAGTAATGGAAATTCTTGGTTTGTCCAGTTTCAGAACGTCTTCGGTACTCACAACTTTAGGTCCATCAAGAGTTGGGTAGGTGATAATTGAAGGGCCGTGTGAGAAGGAAACATCGCTGGCTCTGGATACAATGTAGCCTTCAGCACTTGTTGCCAGGAACATCGGCGTGGAGCAGGGCTGGAACATACCATCTCTGGAAATAGACATCATTGGAATGATCTTCATGCCCCCGTCTGGATGTGTTGTGAATCCACTGGAAAGCTGCATGAGGTAGCCTGGTGGGCAGCTGAGAATCACTGGATTATTCATGGTAGATGAAGATGCTTTGGATGTCATTTGCGGTGATGACATTAATGAGTTGATCTTGGAATCAACTGAGACAGTCGTCGGTGAAGAATTCGCAGATGATATTGAGATAGATGGAGAGGAAGTAAACGAAGGCGATGATGACGAAGAAGAAGATACTGATGAGGACATTACTGAAATAGAAGTTTCCTCTTCCATTGAATGTTCTGATGTCTCTCCAGCCCCTGGTTCCTCAGAGTCAAAACTCATGTCCTTATTGTCTTCTGCAACATTTGTGAACTTTTTCTTTGAGGGAGGAGCAGTATCTAAGTCTGAAGTCCTGTCTGAGACATATGCACTGTCTGTACTTCCTGTGCTGACGTCACTCTGTTGGTCACATTCTGACGGCTTAGTGAACACTAATTGTCCTGTCATCATAGGTCCTGATTCTGTTAAGATGTCCTGCACCCGCTTCCGTTTTAATTTGAAGTCCCAAAACAGACCCGCTGTGGAGGGATGTCCCCCATCTTCAGGATCTACATCCATTTTTAACTTATATGATGGTGTTGGCACATATGGGGAGAATATTGCTGTCATCTGAAAAATAGAAGGGACAATATTAATAATTCATTTCCTGTGTGTTATACTTCTGTCAGGTTTTAGTCAGACATGATTGAGCTATTGTATGACAGTAGACGATACTACCTGCTTTCTGTTAGCACTGAATGTTGGGCAGCGCTTACCAAACCCAATACCCCACACTGTGCCACTAGGCATTAAATTTATCAGCTTGGTTAAGCATTTTCCCTTCTATATGTATCTAACAGTTTGGAGTAATCTTTTTCTTTGATATAATCATGGTTTGGCCATGCAAATAGGTTACCAGTCAACAGCATACCACAACAAGCAATGATGTACAGACCAGATGGAAACAGAGGAAGAGGCCGACCACGTAAACGATGGACAGAGGGGATAGCAGAGTCCATGGGAATATCGATACATGAAGCCCATAATCGGGCACTCTCCCGCTGTTTATACTTCACCTCGACACCGCAAGGTACAAGAGGAACGTGATGAGATGATATGAGAATCATTGTTTCTGTTTTCTTGATATTCATGGAAAAGTCCTTTTTTGCACTATCTGTCACTCCAATATTCAAAAGCTGTAAAAAATATTTGATGGTTGGTACAACAAAGAAGCCAGGTTCAATTTGTTTTTAAAATCCCTTAGTAAACATAAAACAAAACACTTATTATCCTTCTAACATAGACTATCACTACAAATCCAGACAAAAGTGAGAGGAATATTTGACAAGGAAGAACAGAACAGTGTACAGCGCAGAACAGCCACTCTCAGCTTCCTTGAAGAAGAATACCCATAGGACCTCTGGATCCGAGTCTACACAGATGGATCAGCACAAATGCTGTTCCAAATAAAGTTGGAGTGTACATAGAATACCCAAATAATACTAGGGACACAACTAGAGTACCAACAGGAAAGTACTGCCATAACAATGATGCTGAAATTGAGGCAATCAAGATAGCAACAGAGAAATTACTAAATACCAGCAATGGTACGCAACCTGTGGTACCATTGACTGATGCAAAATCAGTACTCGATGCGCTCCTGTCTGGGAAATTGCCAGTACTAAGGGCACTACTTTCTGAACTTAGCAGTCAGCATAAGGTCACCATACAGTGGATACCATCCCACTGTGGAATACCCAGAAACGACAGAGCTGATCAATTGGCTAAGGAAGGAACAAAAGAAGAACAGCCTGATGTACCCATTACATACCACCATAAGAAAAGAATGATCAAATCAGTCAGAAAGCCACCAAAACCTGCTCAAGATGACTACCACATTATGGACAGACTAGACAAGTCATTATTCTGTGCCTCAGAACAGGACACAGTAGATTACTCAACTACATGTATACAAAATTCAAGGTTGGTGAATCAGCCATGTGCACATGTGGACTGGCGTCGCAGACAGCAGAGCACATACTCCAAGACTGCCCAAATTACAACATATCTAGGCAAACCTTCTGGCCTACAGAGACAACAGTGGAAGATAAACTCTATGGAACGCCGAGTGAACTAAAAAAGACAGTTAAATTCATAAAAGAGACAACATTGCAGTTATAGACATATTTCAAGCGAACGAAAGAAGAATCCTTCTAACAAACAAAAAATATTTGATGGTCGGTCCAACCAAGAAGCGAGATTCGATATTTATCTAAAAATCCCTTAGTAATCATAAAACAAAAATACTTATTATCGCGAGGTCGCGAGGCATGTGCTCGAGAGCGGTCATGTGATTGAGAGAGACAGTGCCTTCCATGTGTTGTTCAACACACAAAGTAGTCGCTAGTAAAGTTTGCAGAAGCTATAATGATCAACCTACGTAAGCCGGCGGCCTTGTGCAAGCAGAAAGACATGTTAGTCGGTTTAAAATTACCGTGGTAGACAATCAACATTACTGTGCGAACATGTGTATAGTTCAGCTTGAAGGAGTTATCTAGTTATTTCACTTTATTATGTTGTGTGATTTCTGCAGTATGTACCTGATGAGATGCAGCGAAATATGCCAGACAATAAATCGTGCAATCTATTGTTTGTGTCTTCGTTATTCAAATACTTATTATCCTTCTATCAACAACCAACAAATATTTGATGGGTGGTCCAACTAAGAAGCCAGGTTCAATTGTTTTTTAAAAAAATCCCTTAGTAAACATAAAACAAAATACTTATTATCCTTCTAACAAATAAAAATATATATAAAGCAAATCGTTTATCAACAAAATATTTGTATGTAAACAAGGATGACATTGCTAGCTATCTCTCCAACAAAAACATCACCAAACCATAAAATAAAAAATTGAAACCTCCAAAACAGAACTATAAATAAACTTGTGCTTTGTTATCAACAAAGCACTTGCTGTTATCAGTGATGCAAAAATACTTAGGCTATCACACCACTCATGACCCAGGCAGTGCAGTAGAACTTACAGGTATGTCAACACCTGCCATTTATAGATGTAATCCCAGATAACACCATTATAAAAATGTACCCCAGTCTTACACGCTACACAAGACATTCTACCCTACTATCATAGTGTAAACACAGACCTAATATTTCATACTCTTTTTATAGCCTAGAAAGACAAATGAAGACGATATGTGGCACACAAATTAATGTAGGAAAATTCTGGCCATATTAAGTCAAAATGAAACATAATAGTAGCATTTTGTGGGGATATTTGTAGTTTTTGTTTTTAAATACTGTTAAGTTATTAGTTGTGTGTCCTTTACGCGACGCCACAATCAACCCCAACATTTTTGGCTGTGCTTTATTTACTTGGCAATGTGTGCATACAGTAGTTATGAATGTAGCAAGTGATTAAAATAAATTTAAAAAATTTAAGAAACTGGGTTAAAAAATTAACAGTTATGTCCTTGACTGATGACCCAGCTGTCAACCTGGTAGATCTACTCAGCTAATAATATCCTTTTTTATCACTCTGAAACGGATTTATTTTTTGATAAGAGAAGGCACTTTGTCAGTGAACTAAGCCTACATTTAATGTATGACTTGGGCATGAAAGTAAGTGAGGGGGGCAGGAAGGAGAAATGGATCAGGATTGATCACTCAGGCGTGACATCATATCTTATACATTATGTATCTAGAAAAGTATGTGTACCTTTCGGTATGAAGGCAACAGGGAACAAACATTCCTGTGCACAAACATGCAAACATTTATATATTGATTTATTTTACACAGCTTTCTCCAGCATCAATCCATCAATCCATGTGTCTGTTTGCCAACCTACCTACCTATTTATCCATCTATTCTTCCATTTAACTGTCTGCCTCCACCAACTGACTGTAGTATTGGTGGTGGCAGTATTCTTACTTTTATTATACATAATTAATAGTGGTGGTGGTAGTAGTAGTAGTATTGGTAGTAGTAGTAGTAGTAGTAGTATTAGTAGTAGTAGTAGTAGTAGTAGTAGTAATAGTAGTAGTAGTAGTTGTAGTAGTAGTAGTAGTTGTAGAAGTGGTGGTAGTAGTGGTACTAGTACTGGTGGTAGCAGCATTGGTGGTGGTGGTGGTGGTAGTAGTATTGGCGGTGGTGGTGATGGTGGTGGTGGTAGTAGTAGTAGTAGTAGTAGTAGTAGTAGTGGTGGTGGTGGTGGTGGTAGTATTGGTAGTAGTCAAGACATCAACAGCAGTTTAAAAAATGCTGGTGTTTACTGCAATGTCCTGTAAAGGATATGAGGGGGGGGGGGAAGTTGTGGTGGTAATAGTAGTATTGGTAGTAGTGGTGGTAGTAGTAGCAGTAGTGGTGGTCATAGTATTGTTACTGTTATTATACATAATAGTGGTAGTAGTAGTATTGGTAGTAGTAGTAGTAGTGGCATTAGCAGTATTGGCAGTAGTGGTAGTTGTAGTGGTGGTAGTAGTAGTGGCAGTGGTAGTAATTTTGGTAATAGTAGTTTAGTAGTATGATAGTGATTTTAGTAGTAGTTTACTAACTGGCACCTTGCTGTCATGACAGAAGATTGTTACATCGTGCTTCAGAAAAAGGCAAATGGCACAATAACTACAACCCATAGCAGTTTGTAGTTGTGGTAGTGATGGTAATAGCAATATTTCCAACATCACTACCACCACAGTAGTAGTGGTAGTGCTGGTAATAATACTGCTGCCAATATCACTACCACCACAAATACTACTAAATCAATCAAGACATTCAGTGATTTGTAGTTTCCTCTTCTTTCTTTGGATGTAGAGGTCATCATGATATTTGCGTTCACACTTATATAAATGCATACACACTGCCTTGCCCTGTCAAACCAAGGTCAGGAAAAGTCCCATGCAGGGATCAAACCAGACTTCCATAACTGTAGGCGTGTGTTCTATCACTCAACCATACAAATCCTCTGGTTGAGAATCCTATGCCTATAAGGTTAAGGTAGTGCCATGGCCAATGCTGCTGTAGATATATGACGTGTTAGGCTGCGCATATTCTAGGCCAAAATATAATAACTTTGGTCGTTCAGAGGGCAATGGCAAACTATGAATGTAAAACTAAAACTAAAACTACTACTACTACTACTACTACTACTACTACTACTACTACTACTACTACTACTACTACTACTACTACTACTACTACTACTACTACGACGACGACGACGACGACGACTACGACTACTACTACTACCAACTACTACTACTACTACTACTACCAACTACTACTACTACTACTACTACTACTACTACTACTACTACTACTACTACCATCACCACCACTACTATTACAACTGCTACTACTACCACCGCTGCTACTTACTCTGCCACTACCACCACCACCACTGCTACTAATACTACCATCACCACCACTACTACTACTACTACTACTACTACTACTACTACTACTACTACTACTACTACTACTACTACTACTACTACTACTACTACCACCATTAACAAACAAAATAGAAACCACACACACGATACATCTGATAAATCCAGTAGCCAGGCAAGCAGAAAACAACCTTAATCCACCACACCACATTCTTTCAAAACCAGACAGCGCACACATATCAAAAGTCAATAACAAAAACTATGTTGCAATACCACACACACTCATTTCTGCACCTCCTTGCCAGTGATCAATGCGTTTTTAGTTCACAAAGGGAAAATGAATGTGAAAGTATAACAGCAAGTGACAAAAAAATCAATTATCTGGCAATGTGGAATCCACGCCTACATTACAGTTAGATTTGAATCAGAAATAGATGATGAAATACAAGGCACAGTAATGTCAGTTATAAAACTGGTATGGCAATTTAAGGATTTAATCTCAGTTAGAAAATTGGTAAGGCAATGTACTGTGAGCTGGAAAACTGAAGTATCACAATGGCACACACACACATGTGCGCGCACACGCAAGCGTGTGTGTTCACTTGCCTTTGAACTCAATTGTAATCTATACACGTGCTACAATTTCTGGTGCACTGGACTGATTTGTGTGTGTTGATTAGCTTTCTCTATTACCAGTGTCCCTCGCTACCAAGCAAACCCACTCCAACTTCAGGGGATACTTGTAATTTATGTCCCGAAGTCAAGGATGAGAAGTCAACATTTTAGTCCAAACTTTAGTGGGTTCGCCTAATAGTGAGGGACACTGGTAATAGAGAAAGTTAATCCACACACAAAAATCATTCTAGTGCACTAGAAATTGTAGTATGTGAATGGATTACAATTGAGTTCAAAGCGAGCTAATGCACTCACACAAATTAAGCTTAAAGAATTACAATATAATAAGTATAATCAGACCTGCCTTGAATTCTCATTGGTACAGCCTGCCTTCAATCTGTTCTCAGATCCACGGTGTGCTGTCAATCCGGGTGAATCCAAATATTTGCTGATTACTTAAAATGTTTGATTTAAGAGTTCAAGGCTCCAGAATTGTTTGCAATTCACAGGGATTAGTCAGTTTAACTGGACAATTTGAGAAAACTGTTATTACCTGAAAATGGATAGTATATACATGTAGAGGCTATAAGGATCAGTATCTATATGAATCACCATCTACATGCATCAACATCTATATAAATCACTATCTATATGAATCACCATCTACATGCATCAACATCTATATAAATCACTATCTATATGAATCATTATCTATATCAGTGGTTCTCAATCTTTTTTGGCATGTGCCCCCCTTCACCATATTTTTAGGACATCATTCCCCCCCCCCCCCTTTCGTATTTCATCCCTAAAAATTTCCCCCTACCCCTACACAGTGTACGTAATAATTGAAGCTAAATTTAATAGTACATACTAAAACAAGTCTAGACGTTCACATAAAACGTGATTTGTGGGTCTACTTACTTTATAAAATGAATTTTAGAAGGGTGAGACGTACAGAACCGTAAAGTATGAAGGGAAAAACAAGACCAAGTAATCGGTTCTTGTATTAACACAATCTTGAAATAATCTTTATTTCCCCCCCCCCACCTGGAAACCCCAAAATCCCCCCTGGGGGGGATTTTCCCACCGGTTGAGAACCACTGATCTATATGAATCACCATCTACATGCATCAGCATCAATATAAATCACTATCTATATAGGTCACCATCTAGATGAAACATCAGCATAAATCATCATCCACATGCATTCTCCATCTTTATGAATCACCATCTATATAGACAAACCATCTAATGAATCACCACCTATGTGGACAAACCATCTGCATGAATCACAATCTATACAAATCACCATCTACATAGACAAACCATCTATATGAATCCCATCTGCATGCACCATCGTCTTCATTAATCACAATCAATATGGGTCACCATCTACATGAATCTACATAAATCATCTTCATGCACCATCATCTATATGAATCACCTTCTACATGAATCACCATCTAAATAGATAAACCTTCTACATGAATCACCATCTAAATAGATAAACCATCTACATGAATCACCATCTATATAGATAAACCATCTACATGAATCACCATCTACATAGACAAACCATCTACATGAATCACCATCTATATAGACAAACCATCTATATGAATTACCATCTACTTGCATCATCATCTACATGAATCACCATCTATATAGACAAACCTACATGAATCACCATCTATATAGACAAACCTACATGAATCACCATCTATATAGACAAACCATCTACATGAATCACCATCTATATAGACAAACCTACATGAATCACCATCTATATAGACAAACCTACATGAATCACCATCTATATAGACAAACCATCTACATGAATCACCATCTATATAGACAAACCATCTACATGAATCACCATCTATATAGACAAACCATCTACATGAATCACCATCTATATGGACAACCCATCTACATGAATCACCATCTATAATAGACAAACCATCTACATGAATCACCATCTACATGAATTACCATCTACTTGCATCATCATCTACATGAATCACCATCTATATAGGCAAACCATCTACATGAATCACTATCTATATAGACAAACCATCTATATAAATCACCATCTATATAGACAAACCATCTATATGAATCACCACCTATATAGACAAACCATCTACATGAATCACCACTTATAATAGACAAACCATCTACATGAATCACCATATATATATAGACAAACCATCTTCATGAATCACTATCTATAATAGACAAACCATATATATGAATCACCATCAATATAGACAAACCATCTACAAGAATCACCATCTATATAGATAAACCATCTACAAGAATCACCATCTATATAGACAAACCATCTACATGAATCACCATCTATATGAATTACCATCTACTTGCATCATCACTTATATGAATCACCATCTACATAAATCATCTATATGACTCATGTATCTATAGACAAACCACATACATGAATTACCATCTACACTAACAACCATCTTCATGAATCACCATACAGGAGGGGTATTATGGTACCAAGAGATTGTTCACAAATTACACTACTTTCAACTTGCTGTGCCCAGTGGTATAGTCATAAATTAAATATTCTCAGGGCAATTTACAAACAGCCTCACAATTACATAAATTATTCATTGTAAATAATGTAAAGTTATGAGGGTTGGTCAGAAAGTAATACACTACATTATTTTTCTCAGTGAATAATGAAGATAGACACATACAATTTTGCACACTTCAAATTTTGAACATCTATATTGTTTGTATGAAACTGCACCAAATTTGGGCTATTAGAACATCTACAGTAATTTGTTAAATTGGTGTATGTGAATAACTTGTGTTATTACACAAAGTGAACTGTAACAGAATTTCTGGTTGCAGAATAAGAAACTGTGGTGAACATTCACAAACATTTGTACATGGTGTATGGAAGTTGTGCAGTCAATAGGAGCACTACCAGTCACTGGGATCAGAGAGTTAAAGCTTCAGAAAGTGAAGAGACAGGAGCTGTATGGTGATTGGGGTGTGATTCATGCAGTTAAGAAATGGCTACTTGATCAGGACAAAACCTGGTACAGTCAAGGCATGCATGCATCTGTTTCACACCGATGTAAGGTAGTACAAGTTGATGTGGATTATGTAGAAAAATAGTAAGTTTAAAGGAAATGTCAATGTATATTGTTTGTAAATTTAATTCAATTCGAACAAATAGTTTCCGAAAAAAAAATTATGGTGCATTACTTTCGACCCGCCCACGTACATTATATGGTATGATAGTTTGTTAACATGTTTATTATTATTATTATTATTATTATTATTATTATTATTATTATTATTATTATATCATCACATATAACTCATTACCAACAATGTATAACGCTGACTAATAGATGATTAACTTCTTTCAGAAAGCAATGACAAACTACTGAATGTAAACTTGCCAAGAAATCAAACGGCCAAAAGTTTCTGGGATTGACTGCAATATCCTGTAAAGAATATGCAACTAATAGACACCTCTGTCATTGTGCTACACTAGTTTAGTTTTCTTCTTCTTCTTTCGCTCGCTTGAAATATGTCTATAACTGCAATGTTATCTCTTGTATGAATTTAACTGTCTTTTTTAGTTCACACAGCGGTCCATACAGTTTACCTTCCACTGTCGTCTCACTAGGCGGTTTAGTTTTGATAGACATGTTAAATAATGCAAATTTAAGAACTAAATGTCACTTGTCTAATAACATAAACAGTCACATAAAAAGTGCAGGAGTGGTTTCCTGGTCACATAAAACGTACTGGGGCATTTTTCTGGTCACATAAAAAGTACCGCGGCAGTTCCCTGGTTACATAAAAAGTACTGGAATGGTTCCCTGGGTGCACAAAATTGCTGGGGTGGTTCCCTGATTACATAAAAAAGCACTGGGGTGGTTCCCTGTTTAATAAAAAGTAATCGGGTGGTTCCCTGGTTACATAAAAAGAACTGGGGTGGTTCCCTCAGTACAAAAAATTATTGGGGTGGTTCTGTGGTTACATCAAAAGTACTGGGGCAGTTCCCTCATTGCGTAAAATGTACTGGGGAGGTTCCCTGGTCACATAACAAGTTATGGGGTGATTCCCATGTTACATAAAATGTGCAGGGGTTATTTCCTAATTACATAAATAGTACTGGGGTGGTTTCCTGGTTACCTAAAAATTACTGGGGTGGTTTCTTTGTTACATAAAATTACTGGGCTGGTTCCATGAAAAGTACTGGGGTGGTTCCCTGGTTACATAAAAAGTACCGGTACTGTGCCCTGGGATAAATACAACACTGTTTGTGCTTCTAACCAGGAATCATGCTGTTAACAGAAGAGGGCAGTATTTTTTGGGGAAAGTAAAAGCGAACTGTTTTTGGGCATTACTTGGCTTGGCTGCCAACCATCTATAGGAATCACCATCTATATAGGCAAACCATCCACATGAATCACCATCTACATGAATCACCATGTAGGAGGGATCTTGTATTTTGGTACCCAAAACTATTTCACAAGTTGCATCCTCGGCAGAACAGACAGAGCAGCTTTGGGTAGGGAAAGAGGGGGGGGGGGGGGGGGGGAGTCGACCCATCCTCGTGAAAAGTGGTGCCAGACAATCTTCAGAGTATTCTGGGAAGGAAAATCGACGAGGAAGGGAACTGATCAACCAACCTCATAGGTTGTAACCTAGAACATGTCAAGGCCCAACACTTGAGGCCCCAGCTTCTGTATCAAGTGTGGGACTGCCTTTGGTGAAGGTGAAGAGAACTGTACCCAAACCAGGGCCAGTTACCTGTGTTCACAAATGTACACAAGGTGCCACTATGTATGCCAAGAGGGCGGGGGGATTCTGCCAGTGGTGTAGAGAGGTTCTAACGTTAAAACGGCGCCAAATACACCCATACAATGACACCAAGACACCCATAAAACGGCGCCAAAACACCCATAAAACGGCACCAAGAATGACTTGTATGACACATGTACTAGGCACCACTGTTAAGAAAAACAAGGGCAAGTGAAGAGAGGTCACTCCTCTATGAAACCCTCATCTGCTACTTCCACTGGCTTCTGCTAGAACTGCTACATTTAGGGTGAACTACCCGCTTCATTCATGTAATATTTAATACTAAGGGCCCAAACATTATGGGAACGGGACGGCTTCTGACGATCAGAAAACTCCAATCGTACTTGCTCCGTGGAGGAGTTTTTATAACTAAAATTACCGGTAAATTTAAAATGCTACATTTATGTTTACTTAAGGTGGGTTAATTCAAATCTTTTAATAGCAAATGTAACCTACTTAGTAGTAGGCTACTATTCTTCTAACTAAAATGATCTAGTGCTACATCTCTGCAAAAATAAATAATAATGTTATAAATAATATACTATAAATACTATTACTATTATAGTTACTCTGCAATTGTAAAATGTGCCTTATAAGAAAGTTAATCAATGTTACATATATATCTATATTTATAAGTTTAAAATCACAACAAAATAAATGGTAACGATTAACCGAATGCTGCAAAATGGAAGTGCATTTTATCCTGTTTAAAACTACTGTTATTTCTAGAACTCCAGCAAAGAGGATGATCCGTGCGCTTCCGTCAATCAAAGTTTTGAGTAAAAAGTCGCCATACAGATATAAACTGTTATCTTCTCTCGACAAGTTATTCGTGCTAAATATGAATCAGATTTGAAAAAAAGGATTGTTATATCTGTATTACCATGAAGTAGAACCAGCACGTATTCCAGTAGTTCCTCCTCTCTCTAGTCTAGCGATGCAATTGAGGTGTGGGTTGTATCAATGTCTATAAAACACACCTACGTACACGTGACTTTAAACCCGACCCCTCGTATCTAACCAAAGACAAAAAATCAATCCATCCAAATGTAACGACAGCTGTCTAACTTTCAACAAATCAGAAATCTAGACACCGGTATTATCTTAATGTAATCCTAGTTAATCACTCCGACAGACAGGCAGAATTTGAAACTCGTTGAGCTGCTCGCTAGTTGGCCATCTCGGCCTGCACGTTTTTCTACGCCTGCTTGGAAAAAACCACCTCACGCGGACATCAATGTGAGACTCGCTGACCTTGGCCATGCGCAATGGTCCTGTAATCATGACCGTGACCTTATCTCGTGGTGATATATTTAGAATGGGGACACCTCGTGAGGTCGATGAGGTTATCTAGGCGTGAAATGTCGGTCACGGGCACGAGGCGGTGTCGAGGGAGTTTTGTGGTGCACAACGAGCTCTCATTCTTGTCTATCGTTGTTTTAACCCCACCCTTTCTCCCCTGCCCATGTTACACTTTCTGTCCCTGTTAGTGGCTACCGTTAACCTAGTCTGTCTTAGTAATTAGAGTACGTTCTAGCTATGCCAGTTTTTTAAATTCTACTTTAGTTTAGTAGTTTTAACTACTTTTGTCCAATCCACTTGTTACCTTAACACATTCTTCTTCCTCTTCTTCTTCTTCTGTTGTTGTAGTTGTTGTTGTTGTTATTGTTGTTGTTGTAATTATTTATGTCTCGGCATTTAGTTTAACAAATTAAGTAATTCAAACCCACACACAAACTTAAGTAGCAACGACCAGATGTAGAGATAGTTATGAGGCACAAGGAAGTAGTGGTTTCTGATAATGTGAAGGCACTTTATTTTTATAATCCATTTCTAAACAATGTTTTGAGTCTTGCAAATTATAAGAGCGCCCTATCTATTAAACTTCCGGTACGTTGAATGCCAGTTAGCGGGCTCAACACCTACATGGGTCAGTTGGACTTCTCGTTCAGAAAGCGATGACAAATTTTAAAAAAAAACGTTAGTTGCTTATCCTTTACGGGACGTCGCAGTCAACCCCAGCATTTTTTGGCTGTTTGTGATCTCTTGGTAAGTTTAGGTTCAGTTGTATGCCAATGCTTTCTGAACGGTTGGTACACATACTATTTTATATTTAAAAAAAACAACAACAATAACACAAGGCGGTCTGCTGCCAAATCGCTCACAGCTGTGTTTCGAACGCGGGTATGCAAGAATACGAACTGCGCCCGTAACCAATTCGCCACGGAGCCGGCAATGGCAAATTGCTAAACACAAAATTTTGTAGAAAATCAAACTGAGGATGGTCTTAACGTACTGACAAGCACATGAAATATTTGAGTTTCATAAAGGATGGTTTCATGTTTGTAGTCTCACTAAAGATTGTTTCATGTTTGTAGTCTCACTAAGGATTGTTTCAGGTTTGTAGTCTCATAAAGGATTAGTTCATGTTTGTAGATTCACAAAGGATTGTTTCATGTTTGTAGTCTCACAAAGGACTGTTTCATGTTTGCAGTCTCACAAAGGACTGTTTCATGTTTGTAGTCTCACAAAGTATTGTTTCATGTTTGTAGTCTCACAAAGGATGGTTTCATGTTTGTAGTCTCACAAGAGATTATTTCATGTTTGTAGTCTCACAAAGGATTTTTTCATGTTTGTAGTCTCACAAAGGATTGGTTCATGTTTGTAGTCTCACACGGGATTATTTCATGTTTGTAGTCTCACAAAGGATTGTTTCATGTTTGTATTCCCACAAATGATTCTTTCATGTTTGTATTCGCACAAAGGATTGTTTCAGGTTTGTAGTCTCATAAAGGATTAGTTCATGTTTGTAGATTCACAAAGGATTGTTTCATGTTTGTAGTCTCACAAAGGATGGTTTCATGTTTGTAGTCTCACAAAGGATTGTTTCATGTTTGTAGTCTCACAAAGGATTGTTTCATGTTTGTAGTCTCACAAAGGACTGTTTCATGTTTGTAGTCTCACAAAGGATTGTTTCATGTTTGTAGTCTCACAAAGGACTGTTTCATGTTTGTAGTCTCACAAAGGATGGTTTCATGTTTGTAGTCTCACAAGGGATTATTTCATGTTTGTAGTTTCACAAAGAATTGTTCAGGTTTGTAGTCTCATAAAGGATTGATTCATGTTTGTAGATTCACAAAGGATTGTTTCATGTTTGTAGTCTCACAAAGGATTGTTTCATGTTTGTAGACTCACAAAGGATTGCTTCATGTTTGTAGTTTTACAAAGGATTGTTTCAGGTTTGTAGTCTCATAAAGGATTGGTTAATGTTTGTAGATTCACAAAGGATTGTTTCATGTTTGTAGTCTCACAAAGGATTGTTTCATGATTGTAGTCTCACAAAGGATTGTTTTATGTTTGTAGTCTCACAAAAGGTTGTTTCATATTTGTATTCGCACAAAGGAATATTTCATGTTTGTATTCATACAAAGGACTGTTTCATGTTTGTAGTCTCACAAAGGATTATTTAATGTTTGTAGTCTCACAAAGAATTGTGTCATTCTGTATTCGCACAAAGGATTGCTTCATGTTTGTAGTCTCAAAAAGGATTGTTTCATGTTTGTAGTCTAACAAAGGATGTTTTCATGTTTGTACTTTCAGAAATAGACTTGTTCATGTTTGAAGTATAGCAAAGTATTTAAAATAAAGAGTTTGTAATATTTCAACGGGACTTTTTTCACTTTTTTGTGTGCCTTGCAATCGATATTTTAATGTTTGTTGCCTCGCAACGATAATTTTTCATGACTACAATCTTACAAAGTTGTTTTCTTGTTCGTGTTTGAATTCGCAGCCTGATTTTCTTCACGTTGTTACAAATTGATTTTTTGATTTTTTAAAAATCGAAAATACAACTTTACTTATCAATTCGACACTATTTGAATCAATGTAATTTTCTTGTTTACTCGAGAACTACCACGCATTCAGTTGTAATTGTGTTTATCTTCTTCGCGAAAAAAAAAAAATCCACACGAAATTCACAGCTCACAGTGTCGTTCCGCGTACTCAACTCTGTAGCAGGGCAACGGAACCATTGTGCGATATTCACTGGCACGGGGACGGAGCATAATGTGGCGATCCTTTGCCGTGAAGTTAGAACCGCGACTGAGTAACTATCTTCTTCGCTGTCTTCCTTCATCTTTTAGGCGACTGGTCACCGCTTGTGGTGTTTCTCGGAGGTCAAGGTGTCTGAATTAGACACATATTTATGTAAGGTTTAACTTTTATGTACAAATTCCAAATTCTGAATTAGACACATATTTATGTAAGGTTTAACTTTTATATACAGATTCCATTTTCTGAATTAAACATTCATTTATATAGGGTTTAACTTCTATGTACTGATTCCATTGTCTGAATTAGACACATTTATATAAGGTTTAGTTTCTATGTACAGATTCCATTGTCTGAATTAGACACACATTTATGTCAGGTTCAACTTCTATGTACAGATTCCATTGTCTGAATTAGACACACATTTATGTCAGGCTCAACTTCAATGTACAGATTCCATTGTCTGAATTAGACACACATTTATGTCAGGTTCAACTTCTATGTACAGATTCCATTGTCTGAATTAGACACACATTTATGTCAGGTTCAACTTCTATGTACATATTCCATTGTCTGAATTAGACACACATTTATTTATGTACGGTTTAACTTCTAGGTACAGATTCCATTGTCTGAATTAGACACACATTTATGTCAGGTTCAACTTCTATGTACAGATTCCATTGTCTGAATTAGACACACATTTATGTCAGGTTCAACTTCTATGTACATATTCCATTGTCTGAATTAGACACACATTTATGCTAGGTTCAACTTCTATATGGGCAATAAATCGTGCAATATATTGTTTGCGGCTTCTGTGTTTAAAATAAAGTTCGTTCGTTCTCTGACAAGTCGTATTTTGGGATAGACTGTTAAGTTAAGTTTAGTTTAGTTTAGTCGACGGATCAACATCACGGGATATGAGTGTAACCTATAAGGCTCCGTTCTACTCCTAACTCAAACCTGAGTCCGGAGAATCTCAACTCAGTGCACGTACTCCGTAACACCTGCGAGGATCCTGAAATACTTTGGGTAGATTTTTAATCTCGAAAATTTTCCCGGGCAGCACCGTTAGGCTATTCTTTTTTTCTATATCCAACTGCCAAGGGATTTTTTACGTGCGCAACATTACACACGGGCGTCCGATCTCACTACTAGAGACCAGGGGACAATTTTGTTACTAGAAGTCCCCGTGAAAAAATCCCGGCCCTCACCGAGGCTTGAACCCGGGACCTCCAGCACTCGAGGCGGACACGATACCTCGAAACCATTCAGCCCCCGTACTGAATATGTTAACAATGTACAGGGTGTTTGTAAAGTCTCACCACCCCTTGTATGTAGAACAGCTGTTTCTTGGAGAGTATGTTTACCATCTTGCAAACGGAAACCAAACTCTCCAATAAACAGACATTCTACATACAAAGTGTAGTGAGACTGTACGAACACCCTGTACCTTGCGGAGTTGAGTCGCGTCAAAACTAGACATCACAGCACTGGAGACATTCCCAAACGTGGGTAACGCCCGTGTGCCGTGATGTTGATCCGTTGACTAAACTAAACTAAACTAAACTAAACTAAACTAAACTAAACTAAACATATTCAGTGCCAAACATAAAATAGGTGTGGACCAAACAAAAATGGATGGCACAAAATGGGAAGTAGAAGTGCGTCACAGTGATAACCTAAAAGTTGTAAATATGTTAGCAGACATGTCGTATTATACACGGTGATTGTAAAGCCTCACTACATTTTGTATGTAGAACGAATTTGAAAAATGAAGTACATTACATCATCAAAAATGTTCTCCACGGTCCATCGTGAAGCAATATGCAGCGAATGGCTGTCGTTTGCTGGGGTAATTCTTTGCACTCCAAACAAAATGGTGTTATTAACGGAAGAAAACATTTTGTTGGATAAATAAGTGTTTCGAAATGGCGGTCGATACACACAGAAATAACAACAGACACGTTGCAGAATGTATTTGACAATATGAACAGGCGTGTACAGTTATGTCTTGAAGCCCGCGGTGTACATTTCCAACACCTGTTATAATGAATACTTCATTGATACTTTCCAGCTTCCCCAAAACAGTATTAGGCCATAGCTGTGACTACTGTAACTAATTTAATAAATTTTTTGCACATATGTATGACGCTATGTACTTCATATTTTTTTTTCTTCAAATTTGACCTACATACAAAGTGTAGTGAGACTTTACAAACACCCTGTATATATAATTAAAGCAGATTGCTCAGGGAAAACTAATGTATTGATATATTTATTCAGACAACATTTCGCAGTGAAAAAATTTCGGCGATATATAAGCCCGTGGCACTTACGGGAAATCACTTAGGACAATTAATCATCCTATGGCATTTTATAAGTTAACATTAATTGGTGCACTGGTTTACATAGATATGTCGTCATGGCAGCGTTGTGATACAGTTAGATATGTGGCTAGGGTTAACCCTGGTTACAAAGTCATGGTGTCACGTATTTGTTGATATCCTTGATTAGCTGATTCAATGGCGAAAGATAATATATTGCCAAAATGTGCCCTCCCATTTGGACAGAAGGACGGTATACCGCCTTACTAGAGTTAGCGTGTTATTTGCTTTGTTTCGTGGTACCTTCCGCAGTCTCTCTCTCTCTCTCTCTCTCTCTCTCTCTCTCTCTCTCTCTCTCTCTCTCTCTCTCTCTCTCTCTCTCTCTCTCTCTCTGCCTCTGTATGTCTGTCTGGTGTGTTTGGAATCACAGGAAGTCGTCTCAACTACAAAATAACCGACTCTTCTCTCTTAAGGGGTTTAAAGTAATTCGAAGAGATGCACATCAAATATTAGAGACATGTATTGCTGTATACATTTCCAGTTCGCTCAGCTGTTCTCGTAGAAGTGATCTCGAGACCGTAGGCATAGAATGTGTTTGGTTAGAGGTGAAGCCAGTCAGCCAACAACCGTTTCTCATTGGATACCCATATCGGAATCCTTGTGCCGGGTACAGCTGATATGACTGCTTCACAACAGTGATGGATAGAGTGTTTACAGTAGGTAGAGAAGTTATGATACTAGGTGATTATTAGTCAATCCAACCAAACATGGGACGATATCATTCTATCTTACAATTTCAAACAACTAATAAACCATCCCTCATGGGTTACTGACACCTCCTGAACTGTAATTGAACATATATATGTTACTTGTCCAGATAATATTATTGAATGTTCTGTTCCTGTTAGTACAGAGTACAGTTAGTGACCAATACCCTGTATGTTGTACATGGTAAAAAAATGGGTTTCAAATCTCCTGAAAATAAACATGTAAGCATCAAATTTAGAAATTTTAAAGCATTCAACCAAGAGTTATGTTTACCAGACTTTAAAAAAAATGCAGCCCTTGATCATGTTTACCAAATTCCTGACCGGACGATGCATTAGCTTTCTCGACGAAGACGTCTACAGTGTGTTTGATAAACACGCGGCAGTCAAAGAAGTTCGTGTCAAGAGTTAACATAAATCCCCATGGGTCACTAGTGAAGTTCTGGAAATCACGTGAGAGCGAGATACAGCACACAAAAATAATGACATCATCAATTATAGCGTATGAAATTCGTAGGATAAAGAAAGTTCGTTTTAAACATTTTATTGTAGATAAATCAAATAGCACACATATATGGAAGGTTATTAATTCGCTAACCAACAAGAAACACGCTTCAAAGTCAGCAACACCAAACTCTATAAGATGCGAGGATTTCAGATGTTTCTTTCAATCAGAAGTAAAGAATCTAAAGTCTTCAATATCAACCTCATCATGTAATTTAAGTTCACTGTCATCATTCTGTGAGGAGAAGTGCACTAGAAATATTCCCGCTGAGATTCCCCTGATGTCGGTTGCAGAAATATATAAATACCTCTCAACCCTCAAAGCAACAAACTCACACGGCCTAGATGGTGTCAGTAATAGAATCACCGCGCCAGTCATTAGTGAGTCATTAACGTGTGTGTGTGTGTGTATATATATATATATATATATATATATATATATATATATATATATATATATATATATATATATATATATATATATATATATATATATATATATATATATTCTTCTTCTTTTTCTTCTTCAGCGTTCCGAGCCATTGAGGTTCTTTGCTGCAGATACAATCCGTCTCCATGTATATATATATATATATATATATATATATATATATATATATATATATATATATATATATATATATATATATATATATATATATATATATATATATATATATAATCAATGCCTGGCCAAAACTACTTTCCAACTGCATTAAAGGTAGCTAAAGTTTATCCTCTTCTTTAAAATGGCTCAAATGATAATAGCCTCTAGTGTAATTATAGACCTATTTCCTTACTATTGTCGCTATCAAAGCCATTAGAAAAACACATTCATTCATTCATTCATTCATTCATTTATTCATTCATTCATTCATTCATTCATTCAGTAGCATGTCCTTTGCAAAGCTTAGCTCACACAACAACCTTCTGGAAAACTTCTCGATCACACGTCCGATACACCCATCAGGAGATCATCCGCCACATATTGCACCCATCTTCTCTTTGGCATTCCTCTTCCTCTGTTCCCAGGCTATACCCCTCCATTATTGTTCTCTTCAAACTCTCTTGACATTTCAAGTGACCAATATATATCAATTTTCGTTGTTTTATCGTCTTTAATAGCCAACCCGCTTCAATATTCAGCTCTTGAAATAAGATTACACCATTTAATTAACAACGATCTAATAATTGACAGTCAATCTGGGTTTCGACCTAAATATTTTTGTCACAGCGTTACAACAAAAACGACCGATAACTGGCATTTTAATATCAACAATGGCAAAATTTGTGGCGCGGTGTTTGTAGACTTAAAAAAGCTTGTGCTAAGGTAGATCACGATATTTTAATTATCCATTTCAAACAAATGAAGACTAGTGCCAATATGGTGAACCTAATTACGTCATTTTTATCCGACAGACAACAAGTCGTGTCCTTTAACAACCATCTATCACAGTGTTTCCCAACCTTTTTTGTGCCATGCCCCACTTAAGCCTTTCTAAAATTCATATTGCCCCCCTCCCCCGCCCCACGCCCCACCTCAACATATACATTATTTTTAATATTCAAAAATTGAAATGTTCACTAAAGAAACTTGAATGATAGGTTTTAGGAAGAAATCACTAGGTAATTATTGAGCAAACACAGTAAGTAAATTTTCAAAACATATAATGGAGAACTGAAATTCAAGTACAAAATAATTTTAATGAAAGATTTTTCTATATTATTTTAATTAGTAATTATTTATTATTTAAATTTAGTGAGATCCTTGCGCTTGATGCTTGCTGCAAAGAGATCTTATGTCAGGTTCCAATTTAGTTAACTTCAGTCTCAAGTCTCCCCGTTTTGTTATATTCAGCCGATTTCTTCCATTTTGGAATTGCCCCCCTTAACAGTCGAATTGCCCCCCTGTGGGGCGTGGGCCCCACGTTGGGAAACACTGATCTATCAAGACCCACACAGCTTAATATTGGTGTACATCAGGTCTCAATACTATATTATAGGTCCGCTGCTTCTTGCAATTTTTTTTTATTAATCACCTCCCTTTATATCTCAATACTACGTGTGATATAGTTGCAGACGATTGTACAATACTATACCATCGTTCAGAAAGCAATGGCAAACTACTGAACGTAAACTTGCCAAGAGATCAATCAATCAATCAATCATGTGCCATGCCGGAAAGCGTGGGCGGTCATGACTCGCCATTTCACTCG
>JACEFZ010001225.1:120000-150000 GCA_014155875.1 Cepaea nemoralis
CGACGGCCAAACAAGCCCAATTGAATGCCGAGACACAAATAAAACTAAAACAGATGGAGATTGAGTCCAACGCAGAAATATCTGTAAATAAGCTAAGAAGCAAAGAGGAAGAACAAAAATATAACAAGTATAAAGGCCTCGTGAAGGCGTTCTGCTCAGGAGATTCCATCAGCGCCTACTTGGAAAATTTTGAATGTTTAATGTCCTACCATAAGATCATAAAATCAGATTGGGCATTTATTTTAATGAGAAACTTAGCTCTTGAACCTTTAAAAGTAATAGAGACAGTGCCACAGGAAATGCGAAAAGACTATGACTATTTAAAACAACGCATTCTCCAACATTTTTCTTTAGATACTGCAGGTTACCAACAACAATTTGCCAAATTATCTCCACAACCAAACCAAACCTTTATAGATTATGTCAGTACAGTCCAAGACGTGTGTACAAAGTGGATTAACTCGGCTAAAACTAACAACAGCCATGACAAACTTAAAGAGCTCATTATTATAGACAAAATAGTTAGTACCATCCCTACACCTTTTGCTAAGTTCTTAAAACAAATGGACTGTAAAAGTATTCAGGAAATCGAGTCCAAGGGGAATGCATTTTTCACAGCAAATAGAGACATTTTTCAGCTAAACATAAGTCACAACGATACAGCAGCAGCAGTAGTGAACACCAAATACTCGAAACAAACAGAGAGTAAATTTAAACCGCGCTCAAATGTCAGTAAACTAGTTAAATGCCAATATTGCGGTTTGAATCACGACAGTTACGCGATGTGCGACAAATGCCTAACTATCCTCACCACCTCAAAATGATGGTGGAAAAGCAGAAGACTAAGCGCAATGCTTACCAGAGAGCGGTCAAATGTTTTTTTTTTGCAGGAGCTTTGGCCACTATAGTCGCTTCTGTGATGGCCGAAAGTTATTGAAACAGGCCAATGCTGCACTAGTGGAAACGTCGTCAGACGAAGAGATTGAATCACTGAATGGTTGTGATAATCAAAACGACAATGTAAGTGAGCTGGGAAATGCTGTACAAATTATTGACACCATTACAGACAGTAAGTGTAACACCTGTACGAAGTTCCAACTTGACACAACATTACTATGTGGCCACACTATCCCTATTTCAAATGAAACAGCCAACGCTGCTTTGTCATCTACAGGCAAGCTAGTTTTTTCAACAGGGTTTGTAAATAACAAAAAGTGCACATTAATTCGGGATTCCGGCGCAACGCTCTGTGGGATTAAGAAAACATTAATAGACACTAAAGACTACACAGACAAACATGTGACTTGTCGCACATTCTCAGGCACTATAGAGAAATACCCCCTTGCTCTGGTCGAAATTCGAACACCGTTCATATCAGGACAAGTATTGTGCGCTGTCCTTGAAAATCCAGTCGCTGATATTATACTTGGGAACTTGCCCAACATACAACCATGCTCTGAAAAGGAAATCAGAGATTGGGAGCATAAAAACGGTATCCACCATACGAACAGCGATGCTACAGAGAAACACCATTCATGCTTGTCTCAAGCTGCCAAAAGACCAAGGGAGACAACCACTGAGGTAATTCAGAAAGAATTCACCGAGGTGTACAATGCAGGGGCGGTCGAATCTGTCAGTGATACGACCAAATTAAAACCTCGAATTGAGGATGCTACCGATCTACCAAGTACCAAGCCTGTAGATGTGCAACAAAACACACAACACACAAATGCAATAACACGACAGACAACCCATAAAACCAACACCGACCAACTGCAGGAATCACTAGAAATAATAGCACCAAACGCAAATAACACTAATTTTGGAAATGAACAAAAAGCAGATCCTACACTTGCACCATACTTTAAATTAGTAGGACTAAAACCAAAATTAACGAAGAACGCATCGTGGACATTTAGGCTACAGAACAATATCTTAACTAGATTTTACACAACAAAGCAGACCACGATACAGCAAGTAGTGTTACCACAAGCACATCGAGACAAAGTTCTAAAAATAGCCCATGACTCCCCTTTTGGAGGTCATATGGGGTATGAAAAGACCAGGGCTAGGGTCCTGACCCAGTTTTATTGGCCAAAGTTTTGCCAAGATATAAAAACCTTTTGTAGATCTTGTGATATATGTCAGAAACTGGTGAAAAAGGGAAAAAACCCTACAGCAGAAGTCCAATCAACGACAACTGCCTCGAGGCCTTTCCAAATCGTGGCAGTTGACCTAGTAGGTCCGTTGAATCACATTTCAAATAAAGGAAATAGATATATTTTTACTCTTGTGGATTTATGTACGAGATGGCCAGAAATGCTTCCATTAAGATCTATCTCCTCTAAGGATGTGACGGACATATTATTAAATATTTTCTCCCGTTTTGGCTTCCCGGAGAAAATAATTTCTGATAGAGGAACCCAGTTCATATCGAATGCCACCCAATCAGTAACTAAGTTACTAGGCATCAAGCAATGTTTCACCAGTCCCTATCGACCGGCCGCAAATGGTATCTGCGAGAAACTAAATGGGGACCTGAAACATATGCTATCTAAAGTGACAGCTGAAAATCCAGCCGATTGGGACATACTTCTCCCAACGGTGCTGTTCGCATATAGAGAAGTCCCACAATCAAGTACAGGGTTCTCTCCCTTCGAATTGATGTATGGAGCGAACCCAAGAGGACCTCTCACTATTTATAAAGAGATCATATCACAACCTGTAGATATCCAACTTCCCATTTCTACCTATGATTTAGTCACTGACACCAGAGACAAAATCATACGTTCCTGTATATTGGCCAGAACATCACTACAGGAGAAAGGTTTTAAATACAGGCAGTACGCCAACAGAGGTGCAAAAACAATTGTACTAAATCCAGGTCAGGATATTTTACTACTGCTACCTGACAAAAGAGATTTACTATCAACCTCTTGGCAGGGACCTTTTAAGATCATTAGAAGAATTTCGGAAGTTGATTACGAAATCTCTTTAAATGGAAAGTTGAAAATATTCCATGTAAATATGTTGAAACCATACTATGCTAGACAGGACATTGAGACAAGTGAACAGACGCAACGAACTGGTGACAGAGACGAAACGACAATTTCCCAACGGAATGACACCTCGACAAACGAAGCATCGTTAACGACACACTCTTACGACGACAAAAACGACGAAGACATATGGACATTACCGACAATCTGTGATATCGACAACGACGACAAATTTGACGACATATTGACAGCGATTGATCTCGACGACGACGACAATGACATTGAGGACAATTTACAAACAGTAGCATCTGTGATAAATCAGACAGACGTGGACAATACTGAAATCCCTGTACCAATTATGACTGACGACGGGAGTATAAATGACATACATATCTCTGACACTTTGACACAACAACAGCGACAAGACATTTGGACTCTCCTTGACGAGTATAAATCTATCTTTTCTAACAAACCTGGACGCACTGATAAAATAACACATTCAATTGTGCTGACAGATCTGACACCGGTCAAATGTAGACCATATTCTATTCCTCTCCATTACAGAGCAAATTTAGACAAAGAAATTTTAGATTTAGAGAAAAATGGAATAATTCAAAAATCGATGTCTCAATATTCTTCACCGATTGTCCTGGTGAAAAAGAAGGACCAGACAATCCGTTTGTGCATCGACTATAGAGTATTAAATACAAGAACCACAACGGATGCAGAGCCAATGAACAGCTGTGAAGATCTCATTTTAAATATGGCTCAATCATCCTTATTTTCCAAGACAGACTTAGCGAAAGGATATTGGCAAGTGCCACTACACCCTTCTTCTAGACATATAACAGCATTCGCAACACCCCTCGGTTTGTACGAATGGCTATATCTTCCATTTGGCCTGAAGAACGCACCGGCCACATTTGTTAGATTAACAAGATTGTTATTACACGGAATTAAAGATGTGGTAGCCTATATTGATGATATATGCGTCCATTCTTCTAATATGACTTCTCACTTACTTACCCTCAAACAAGTCTTCAACCAAATCTCTCTTTTTGGACTTACTATCAAACCTTCCAAGGTTGAATTAGGCTATACACAAATAGACTTCCTTGGTCATAGAATTTCTGAAGGCAAATTGTTGACAGATGAGAAAATTGTTTCCAAGATTCTTAATCTAGAAGTGCCTACCACAAAGAAACAAATTAGAAGTTTACTAGGTCTTATTAACTATTATTCTAAATTTATTCCACATTGGGCAGAACTTACCTCAGTCTTTTCTGATATGTTAACTAAAAATCATCCATCAAAAATTTGTAAAAGTACCAGCTTAGACGATGCAATGTGTAGATTGAAACATATTTTTTCTAATCCACCAGTCTTACGATTACCCAACATAAATTTACCCTTTATTTTGACCACAGATGCGAGTGCTATCGCAATAGGAGGATGTTTAATGCAGGAAGTGGATGGAGTGAGACACCCGATTCTCTACGTAAGCCGCAAACTAAAGAAGGCAGAGACCCGGTATGCCACAGTGGAATTGGAAGCTTTAAGCTTACTGTTTTGTATATTGAGATTATCTAAGTTCCTCTTGGGTAGTCACTTTGTCGTGCTCACTGACAGTTCGCCATTATTGGTCCTTAACCATGGGTCACCTAAAAACCATCGTTTGAAAAGATGGTGTCTTCTTCTTCAAGATTTCGACTTCGAAATCCGCCATATCAAAGGCACGGACAACATTATGGCTGACCTATTATCACGGCAAACGAATGCGCCAGTAGAATGACTCTTAGCACATCGACCATTCGCCATACTAGAAACTGTGATACTTTTAGTCTGTTGCATATAACAGTGTAACTCTACACCTGCTAGAGAACTCTCAGTGAATAAGTTACTTACGACACCCATGAACATGATACTTTAAGAGCTATACTTTAAGACCTATAATTTAAGAGCTATACTATCAAGTGCCCAAGCTCTAGAACGATCCCAGCCAGACACGTTAACTGTGTTTCAACCAATAATATCAACCAGTGAACTGACTCTGAATACTGTAAGAACACTTCATACGGGACATTGAGAACATTCCATACTTGCTGTTGCTACGAAACTTTGCAAACAGCCGAAACAGAACGACGTCGACTACAACACTCAAGAGACAGCCATACTAACTTTAACATTCATGGCATAACACGCTAACAACAGGAGGACAACGCGCACATCATCGTTGGATTTAGTTACTTAATTAATTAATTACTTTAGTATTAAATATGTATTATATTTGCATTAATGATGTATATAAAATGTGTTAACCTGTAATTTGTACATATTCTACGTTAATATTACAGGCGGTTCCATTCATAGGCTAAAGAACCGTCCTATACAATTGTCTCTGGTTAAATTATAACCCATTTTTGAGTCATCGTACAAAAAGTACGTATTTTCTTAAAGGGCAAATATCGCCTAGTCCATTTTTTCTAAGGGCAATAACACTTACCTCAACTTTAATTATATATTTTAACCAAATACTATTTTGAATGAAAGGTGAGTGAATGACTGCGTGAATGGATTAAATGAGAGAACGATATACCTAGCGGACAAATTGTACGCAAAACGTATTTATTTTAATTTGTCTGCGTCTTTCATGTAAAATTGCATGACTTGTCTAAATTGTTGATACATGTTTAGTAGTTAGTTTAATTTAGCAGTTAGTTTAATATACTTAGTTTAGGAGTTAGGATACATCTAAGCACCACTACTTGGAATGCCTGATCATGTATTGCACACAGTGGAGTAATTCATGATTGAGGTTATCCCAACTCGTGACGCTTGGAAATACGCCACACACTCAGCACACACGTTACACAAACCTTAAAACTCAACACTATCAATTTAAAATACAGTCACTTTATTAAAAACAGCAACTTATTAGTCAACACACTAACAAGCCAACAGGGACACATGTAGTCTGAGGGGATAAAATAACAACGTAACTACATATTTAGCATTATACAACATACGAGAGTAAAAGTGTATTGAAATGCACCCACAGATCAAGATTTGAAGGTGTACTTAATTAGCCAGGACTTCGGTCTTGTTAATCCTCTTTAATACAGAGGTTAATTGTCTTGGTATCAGTGGGATACTATGAGAAGGACGGGTTGTAAATACAACTACTAAAACGTCACGTAACTTCGGTCAGATAAGCATTTTTAAGGACACAGGAGACAGAGTGATCTCTTCACCAAATCAGAGAAGTGGTGTATGGGAGAATACATGAGTTTTGATGCCAGTATGTAGATTACCAGGTTACTGCCCACCAAACTACAAACACCAACTTTATGTGATTCGGTGACAGAATTAGAACAGATCTAATTACCCTATAACAAACCATCATCAGGGGAGAGGGGGGAATCCTGTCACCGCCTCACCTTTATCGGTATTAATTAAAGGGCTGCAACTCCAGCCCAAGGGATAGAAGTGAGTCACTCAAGGCCCGAGTAATCTAGAGCCTTCTCGAAGGACTGGTCATTGAGTCCATGGTTCCGTGGACACTGACGTGGCCCGCCTATTGCGGGGTCCACGGGGAACTCGGACAGAGTTACCACCCGTGTCGGATTGGGACACGTGTGGACCGGCAGAGGACAGACGGACTTCAGAGAGGCAACAGGGCCTGCCTTAGAGGGACTCAATAGATATCAATAGATATATATATACATAGGCTAGATAGTTTGCTAGACTGTTGTATGATAACTATGTGTTTGATGTTAACTATCTGTGATATGTAATATAGCGCGGGTTTGTTAACCCACTGCGCCAACGCACTGTATATTGAAATACAATAAATGTTCGATCTCATAGCGAACGGAGTTATTGTTGCCTGTGTGAACCCGAGCTCAGATACCTAGATAAGAGCAAGACGATGACATGTGTGTATACGGGTGTATGTGTGTATGTGCGTGTACGTGTGTATGTATGTGTGTTTGTGTCTGTGTGTATTTATGTGTGTGTCCGTGCGTGCATATGTGAGTATGTGTGTTTATGTGTGTACATGTATGCATGTGTGTATGTATGTGTATGTGTGTATTATGTGGGTATGGGTATGTGTGTACGTGTGTACGTGTTTATGTGTGTGTATGTATGTGTGTAGGTATGTGTATGTGTGCGTGCATGTATGTGTGGCTGTATATGTGTGTATATATGTGTGTATGTATGTCTATGTGTGTGTGTGTTTATATACGTGTGTATGTGGGTGTGTGGGTGTATGTCTGTGTGCGTGTATGTGTGTGCATATATGTGCATGTGTGTTTGTGTATGTGTGTATGTGTGTTTATGTGTACGGATGTGCGTGTATGTGTGTGTGTTTGTATGTGTGTATGTATGAGCTTATGTGTGCTTGTGTGTATGTGTGTTTATGTGTATGTACATGTGTATATGTGTGTATAGGTGTGTGCATGAGTGTATATGTATGTACGTGTGTAAGTGTGTGTGTGTGTATGTGTGCGTATGTGTGTATGTGTGCGTATGTGTGTACGTGTGTGTATGTGTGTGTATGTGTGTTTATGGACGTGTATAAGTGTGTTTATGTGTGTGTATATTCCTGCGTTTGTATGTATGAGTGTGTGTATATGTGTGCATGTGTGTGTTTATGTGTGTATGTATGTGTGTGTATGTGTGGCTATGTGTGTATGTGTGTGTATGTGTGGCTATGTGTGTATGTGCTTGTGTATGTATATATGTGTATATGTGTATGTGTGTGTATGTTTGTGTATGTATGTGTATATGTTTGTGTGTGTGCGTGTGTGTATGCATGCATGCAGTGTATGCGAGGGAGAGTGTATTTGTGTGTTATTGAGTGTGTGTATAACTGTGAGAGTTTGTGTAAATGATGTAAGTATGTATGCAGGTATGTATGTGTGCGTGTGTGTTTATGTATGTACGTGTGTACATGTGTCTGCCTGTCTTGTAACATGGTAATATGCATTGTTTATGTTTACAAAATCCATTTGACAATGTTGTTTTCTATGTGAATGTAACATGCACAATTTATGACCGAAAGATGAATGATTGGACGGGCCGAATGTAAGACGGGCCTGCGTGCCCAATTTGTTACCCTTTGAATATAAAGATTGTTCGTTTGTTCGTTCTCTACTTGTATCTCTCTCTCTGCTTGTGTGTGTGTGTGTGTGTGTGTGTGTGTGTGTGTGTGTGTGTGTGTGTGTGTGTGTGTGTGTGTGTGTGTGTGTGTGTATTTAAATATTTTTTTCCCCTTTTTTACCGCATTTCCATCCTATTTCAGGATATTGCTGTCAACACCAGCATCTTTCAGCTGTATGTTGATTCCTAGGCTAGATTACGCTCATCAGCTGGCCACGACTGTCTGAGCGACCGTACACTCATAAGTCACTGGCGCGACTCGAACCGCTTCCAATTCTCGTGCGCTCACGTCAACCACGAGAGTATTTGGGGTTACGGAGAAAGCTGCTAACTCCTCAACCAGGGAGACCGGCATATATATATATATATATGCTGCCTCTCTCTGTCCCCCCCCCCCCTCTCTCTCTCTCTGCTTCTCTCTCTTTACTTGTATGTCTCTCTCTCTCTGCTTGTATATCTCTCGCTGCCTCTCTCTCTCTCTCTCTCTCTCTCTCTCTCCTCTCTCTCTCTCTCTCTCTCTCTGCATGTATCTCTCTGCTTTTAATTTCTGCTTGAATGTCTCTCTCTGCCTGTATCTCTCTCTGTCTTTCACTCTCTTCCTGTATCTCGGTCTGTCTGTCTGTCTACCTCTGCCTGTATCTCTCCGTGTGTCTATCTCTGCCTGTATCTCTCTTCTTCTTCTTCCTTCTTCTTCTTCTTCCTTCTTCTTCTTCTTCTTCTGCAAGCCTGATTTCTCTAATCGGTTATAACTTATAACAGCATGAAACAGAGTTCCAAAAAGCAGTATCTGATCATGTATCTAGCGCCCTAAGCAAGTACGTTGTTTAGTAAATAAAAGAGTTAAACTCATATTGATCCAACAACTGCCAAACACACCAGGCCGCTATACAATATCTAGACAATAATATCATCCCTATTTATAGAAACAGACATCACGTGATTGCAGCTGTGATCGGCATTGACCTTGAAACCCGCCATTATGGAGGCATTGCACAAAAATATGTATTTATTCTCTGGTGCAGAGGGTTGCTGGGAGGTAGGGGTGCTGGGAGGTGGGAGGGGAGGAGGGCTGGGAAGCAAGGAGGGAGGAATGGAAAATAGCTAGCTGTACAAATAAATCGCAACTCCAGGTCACTGCGCGAACTGTGTGATAAAATAATGAGAACCTGTGGGATATTTGGCCCGAGCTTCTGTCAGGAACTACTTTCACACAACGGGGGAACGAATCCGCATCTAATGTGAAACTATAGCCACTATTCATATAAACACAGACGTTACAAACAATAGGTTGCAGGATTTATTGCCTTGCATATTTCGCTGCATCTCATCAGGTGCATGCTGCTGAATATTATATTACACGAGGGGAAGTTAATAAGTAAGTCACAAATGGATGTAGACAAATAACTAAATATGATAACAACTTGAAACCCGTTTATTGTTATACACACATTGTCCCTTTATTTCTCAACATAATTTCCACCAACATTAATACATTTATCCCATCTTTGTATCCGTCCTCCCAAACCGGCTGCATAGAACTGCGTGCTCTGTTTTCTAAACCACGTTTTCACCTCACATTCAACTTCGGCGTCATTCGCGAAATGTCTCCCGCCAAGATGGGTTTTCAGTGGACCAAAAAAGGTGGAAATCGCTAGGGGCTGAGTAAGATGGATGTTCCAGAATTTCCCACCTTAGTTGGTTAATTTTCTCCTGAGTTAATCGAGCCGCATGTGGTCTGGCATTGTCATAAAGAAGCAACACTCCCTTGTCAGCAGTCCTGGACGTTTTCTTCGAATTGCATCATGAAGCATCGAGAGAACGGCACAGTACAATTCAGAATTCGCATTGTCACCTTTCTTCTTGAAATTGGTTAAAAGCACTCATTGACAATCCCAGAACACTATCAGCATAACCTTCCATGCTGATGGCATAACTTGAATTTTTGGACGCAAGGCGAAGAAGGATGTTTCCATTGCATTGAAGCACGCTTTGATTAGGGCTGGTAATAATGATGCACCCATGATTCGTCCCCAGTAACAATCCTTTTCAGCATGTCGTCTCCTTCACCATCGCATCGACAGAGATGATGCAAGGACAGGCCAAATCGGTTCATTTTGTGTTCCACCTTGAGCACACTTTCTTAAATTTCAATCGATCATGCATTATGCTGTATGCTGAACCATGTGAGCACCCTATTGCAGATGCTACAGAGTGTATCATTACTCGCCTGTCACCTCTAATCATCTCCTCCACCCGCTGCACTAATACTTCTGTTGCAATCTCAACAGGACGACCAGATCTGATTTCATCAACAATTTTAGAGCGTCCTTCAGAAATTTTTCTACCCAGCTATGCATCGCTTTACGGGACAAACATTTGTCAGCATTAACAGGAAGCATTTCCTTATAAATGTCCTTTGCATGCAGTCATTTTGCCCACCCACTCCCCCCCCCCCCAAAAAAAAAAAAAACGCACAACACGTTGCTCTTTGGTTGCACACTCCGTAAGTATAGTCGCCATTTTGTTTATGTGCTGCGCGTGCACATGAGACACCTTGCACCACTTGACGAACGGGAATACAAAGTTCGGTGTTGCTGTCACCTAATGACACCTGTAGAAGACACCAACTACATGTACCGGCCATCCCACAGAACTTTGTGACTTATTTATTGACTCGCCCGCGTATGAAGCGCATAAATAAATTATAAATTGGCTGAAATACCTTAAACATATAGTCACTGATATTGCTCGAATGTGGAGCTTTATTTGTCCCTACGGTAAAGGCAAATTTAAAATGAAGTCTTTGACTTTGCACAAAATTGACGGGAACCGCCAAAGTGCTAAGGTCTCGGTATCTTTGAGTAACCGTTTATTGTTCGTCAGATACAATATTCGACACGCCTTTTCTTTGTTAACTACAGGGTTTATTTCTAATGACTGTGCAGTGTTTGAAAATATTGCCGGCCCCAGTTTCGTATTTACGTATTATGTTGCATGAACATTATAGAATGCGAATACAAAATTGGACTGGCAATATTTTCAAACACTGCACAGTCATTAAAAATACACCCTATATATGTCTGCTATTAAGCAATTGTTATCCGTATAAACTTGGCAGCAGAGAATTTTCAGACGTTTCTGGGAAGGACAGGTGATGAAGAAGGAAACAGGTCAACTCACCTGATATTTCGTGAACTAGAATATGTGAAAGTCTAACACTTCACACCCCAATGACAGTGTTTGCTATATGTGAATATGTGAAAGTCTAACACTTCACACCCCAATGACAGTATTTGCTATATGTGAATATGTGAAAGCCTAACACTTCACACCCCAATGACAGTATTTGCTATATGTGAATATGTGAAAGCCTAACACTTCACACCCCAATGACAGTATTTGCTATATGTGAATATGTGAAAGACTAACACTTCACACCCCAATGACAGTATTTGCTATATGTGAATATGTGAAAGACTAACACTTCACACCCCAATGACAGTATTTGCTATATGTGAATATGTGAAAGCCTAACACTTCACACCCCAATGATAGTATTTGCTATATGACTACTTTTAACTTTACAAACAGTTCAAACTTGGCGCTTTATGTGTGTGTCTGAACCATAGACAAGGTGTTAAGAATATTCTCGATTTTTTTTCAAATCCCTTATGTTAAATCCCTGTTTTTCACATCCCTTTTTGTTAAATCCCTGTTTGTTAAATCCATTTTTGTCACAACCCTTTCATTGCCATGTTTTACACAAAAGGCTTAATTTTTCGGTTAAATAATCCAAGGTCTACAGACCCCCAAACACCACACACGCATACAGACTCCCAGACACCACACAACTATACAGTCACCCACACACCACACTATACAGACTCCCACACACCACACAACTATACAGACTCCCACACACGCACACGTATACAGACTCTCGCACACCACACACGTATACAGACCCCCACACACCACACAACTATACACACACAACTACCACACAACACAGACTCTCACACACATCACACACGTATACAGACTCCCACACACCAAACAACTATACAGACTCCCACACACCACACATGTATACAGACTCCCACACACCACACATGTATGCAGACTCCCACACACCACTCACGATTACAGAATCCCACACACCACACACCTATACAGACTCCCACACACCACACAACTATACAGACTCCCACACACCACACAACTATATAGACTCCCACACACCACACAACTATACAGAATCCCATACACCACACAACTATACAGACTCTCACACACCACACACGCATACATTTTTCCTCTCTCTCTCTCTCTCTCTCTCTCTCTCTCTCTCTCTCTCTCTCTCTCTCTCTCTCTCTCTCTCTTTCTCTATCTCTATCTCTCTCTCTCTCCCTCTCTCTCTCTCTCTCTCTATCTCTATCTCTCTCTCTCACTCTCTCTCTCCCCCTCTCTCTCTCTCTCTCTCTCTCTCTCTCTCTCTCTCTCTCTCTCTGTCCGTTCACCTGTCAGTCCGTCTGTCAGTCTATATTATTTTGACCTTTCTCGGTATAATATTCTAGTGATACTATTCTCATGTATTCTTCACTTGTGTACTATCCAGCCTCGGTGTCTTTTCGTCACTTCTTAGTTCACAAGAATTTGTTTAGTTCTTTCCACAACCCCCACATTAATGATTATATCTACTTTAACTACGCTATTACCAAACGAGAAAATAACAGATCACCTATGAAGCAATGTTTGGGACACTCGGGGAAAAAGCAATTACATATCATTCAGTGCCCGCAACAGAAAATGTTCAAGCTAACCTCACATGGAAGCACATTGTATAAGGTTGTGTGACCTCAGAAATATAATAGCAAAGACATAAGGGGATTATATGTCTGCGAGAAACATAACCCATTCTGACACCCCCCCCCCCCCCCCCCCCCCCCCCAGCAACCTGCTGATAAAGCCAGTGTTACCACCACCACGATACCACAGCCTAGTTTTGTAGCGAAAGTCCAACATAATATTTGTTTTCTCCCAGTTCAGACGTAAGCATGCCCTGGGAGAATGTGGGTCATGTTTCGTAACCTTGATATTATCAATGTCAAGTTGTGCAACAGACAGCGCCAGCCCAGGTTTTGTTGTCATTATGCTGCACACGTGAGGTTAAGTTTAGACTAGACACCCGGGCGGTGTAGCATCAAACTTGCTACCAGAACTAGACAGACACACACCGGGTATCCATGATGTTTTACGTGGAGGTCTGAATGCGAACTAAGAAGTATAAGAGGTGGAGGAGGAGGAGGAGGACTGTTAATATGTAGTACCATCATCAAGTGCCTTTCCGAATGACATGGGTAATCAAGCTTCTACACTTTTTGCAATCTCTCTCTCTCTCTCTCTCTCTCTCTCTCTCTCTCTCTCTCTCTCTCTCTCTCTCTCTCTCTCTCTCTCTCTCTCTCTCTCTCTCTCTCTCTCTCTCTCACATTATATTCATGTAATGCATAAAGATAAAAGAACCGTATAAAAAGTACAACTTTTGAAAACAAAACAAAAGGTACTTGAAAGTAATCGGCCACATATGTGCCATGCCCATAAGCGTGGGCGGTCATGTTCTGCCATCTCACTCGCTCACCAGAGTCGTGGATCAGCCCCGTGTTTCTGTCTCGACCATGCCATGTGGCCAAGCCATACAGGTATTTACTTCTTGATGTTCCCCTTGGTCTCTTCCCTTCGATCTTTTAAGTTGCCACCAAGTTCTCCAATTCATTTCTTCTCATAACATGCCCAGGGACGCAGAGGTGTTTCCAAGGCACCAGGGCCGGGTTATATACTGGCCAAGACCTATTGACGCGTCCTCGTCGAGCGTCCTGGGCAACAAGTCCCTTCGGGGTCCTGGCTGAAGTCAGTAGGATCGCCGATTCCTCCGAAGTCGGAGAGTGTCTGCTTGTACGGCGAGGAACCACCAGTCTGCACACCAATAAGCCAGACATGGGACAACGGATACTCACGCAAAACTCAGGTCCTGTATGACATCACACTGATGTTGGACAACAGGATGCCTTCATCCGACATACAGGACTTCGCGTTGGAGCTCAAGCCAACGAACACAAGCAAGCAAGCATAACTTGCCCAAAAAATTTTGACTGTCTACGACTAATGTTTCTAATCAGTTTACGATCTTCACTTGTTTCTTGTAGGACTTGTTCATTGGTTTTTCTGTCTGTCCATGATATTCTTTGCATATTCCTCAGGAACCACATTTCCACAGCCATCAGATGTTTTTCAGCTTGACTGCTCATTGTCCACGCTTCACATCCATATAAAAAGTACAGGTTCTATGTAGCACTTCAACACTCTTTTTCTCATTTCAATTGGTATCTTTTATTGGTCAGTATGTTTTTCATTTTGCAAAAGGCTACCTTCGCAATGGCAATTCTTGTTCTAATCTCTTCAAGGCATCTCCCATCAGATGTTATGACTGTTCCGAGATAGCGATACAGATCCACTTGTTTAAGAATATGCCTTCAATTCAATTCAATTCTAACCCTAGTTGTTCACTGTGTGCAACAACCGCATCTACTAAATTTTGCAGGTCCTGTTCATTGTCTGCAATCAAGACTGTATCATCTGCATATCTAATGTTATTGATGTATAGTCCCACAATGTTGATTTCTTCCATATCTTCTATATTTCTGAAAATATTTTCACTGTACAGAGAAAAAAAGATCTGGAGACATTACACATCCCTATCTCGCACCTCTCTTAATAGGCTGATATTGACCTTCTTCATTATCAATTCTTATGGCAGCTTGTTGTTTCCAATATATATATATTTTTTTTACAAGACTAAGGTCTTTTCCAACAATTTGTAAATCTTTAAGCATCCTTATCATGTCGACATCTCTCACTTTATCGAAATCCTTTGTGTAGTCAATAAAGCAAAGGTGTAGATCTTTGTTTACTTCTATAAACCGTTCAATTACTGTTCTCAGTATATACACAGCATTTACTGTACCCTTGCCTTCTACAAACCCTTATTGTTTCTCTCCTATTTCAGGTTGTATTTTCTTCCTAACTCTTTGCATGATAATTCTTAGCAAAATCTTCGTGATGTGACTCATTGTACTAATTGTTCAATGTTGATCACATTCCGATGGATGCTGCTTTCTTTGAGATTGCAATAAATACAGAATTACATAATTCATGAGGTATATCTCCAGTATCATATATTGTATTCAGGAGCCTGGTAACTTTATCAATTCCATATTCTTCTAAAGCATTAACCATTTCTGTTGTGATGCTGTCTGAACCGGGGGTCTTGCCAGTTTTCATATGGTTAAGAGAATTCTGAACCTCCGTCTTCAAAATTGATGGTCCTTCATTATTATTTAGAATATCATACTGGTCTTCTTTGTTATCATCATAAAGATTTTTCGCATAATCTGACCATACATGTAAAATCTGGTCTTTTTCTATTATGATTTTTCTATCTTTTGTCTTGAGGCAGCCTGCTGATGTTCTTTGATTAGTAAGTCCCTGAATACTTTTGTGCATTAGTTTGGTATTTTTTACTGTTGTTTCTTTTGCCACCTTACATAATGTTCTGACTTTTCTGTGAATGTCTTTATATTTGGCAGGATTATTTTTTTTCTGTCTTCTTGTTTCCATTAGCTGTAAAATTTCCAGTATCATATATTGTATTCAGGAGTCTGGTAACTTTATCTATTCCATATTCTTCTAAAGCATTAATCAATTCTGCTGTGATGCTGTCTGAACCGGGGGTCTTGCCAGTTTTCATATGGTTAAGAGCATTCTGAACCTCCGTCTTCAAAATTGGTGATCCTTTATCATTATTTTGAATATCATACTGGTCTTCTCTGTTATCATCATAAGGTTGTTCACATAATCTGACCATATATGTAAAATCTGGTCTTTTTCTATTATGATTTTTCCATCTTTTGTCTTTAGGCAGCCTGCTGATGTATGTGTTCTTTGATTAGTAAGCCCTTGCATTCTTTTGTGCATTAGTTTGGTATTTTTTACTGCTGTGTTGTTTTTCAATTGCTATGCAATTTTTCTCGAGCCATGCTTCTTTTGCATCCTTACATAATGTTCTGACTTTTATGTGAATTTCTTTATATTTGGCAGGATTATTTTTGTTCTGTCTTCTTGTTTCCAGGTGTGGCCAAACAATAACACTACGCCGGAAGCCAAAGAAGATTAATATACCAACACAGAACTGGTATCGTTAGCCGCTACATGCTGCAGAATTTACTTAGGAGAGAATCCGAGCATTTATGGACTGAATGGTTCGATGTACAATGAGGATGATCTGTCGACTAACTAACTAATCTCATGTCTGAAGTTATCTACTATTAATTTCAAATCCCACAAAGAACTTCAATAATCCGGCTACTCTCTCCTCTGCCTAGTATTCCCTCCATAGAACATAGGTCTTCAACCAACTCAGAAAAGCCCTCCTAGAGTTTGCCATCTTATGCAACTCCCCCGTAACCGACTGTCTGCTGTCATTACTGCATATAGTAGTACCTTGCCGTGTAGGGCAGATATGTGTCTGTGGGTGTGAGGAGCGGGGTAGGGATGGGTGTGGGGGTAATTGAGCCTGAGGAATTAAGGCCAACTGGCTAGTGCAGTCACCTAGAATTGTGCAGATTAGGGTTTTCTTGTTTCTCCCTGCAGAGAAAAAAAATTCATCACCCCTACAGAGGATTAGAACATGGGTCTCCGGAATTGGAGACCGGCGGTGTAGCCACTCGGCCACACATTCATCTCGGACACACATTCATCTCGGCCACACATTCATCTCGGCCCCACCTCTCGTATACTGTACTATATTAGACGAACAATCATCGATTGCTCAAATATATCGAAGCATTTTCTATTAGTTGATTCCAAACGTTGCTATGTAAATACTAAACAGGTACTTCCTGTTAAGTGCTTGTCTTCCGTGGAGACAAACAATAGACAAAGTTTCACATATTCGAAGAATATCACCCACGATGTACATGATATTTCAGCCAAAGTATCAATTCTTCTTCACTTCATTCAATATTGCGCAATAATTTATTTATGACGTCTGTGCTTACAAAGCACGATTTCTTGCCTGGCATTTTCGCTGTAACTAGGGAGGTGCATACTGCAATTACATATTTAATATGAAGTGAATAAATGAATACTAACTACTTTAGCTGAAATGCTACACGCATAGTCACTGATATTGATCGAATGTGTTTCTGAGTCATACAGCAGTAATGATTCGACAATAAAGGTACATTCAATGTTAATTTTGCAGCTAACGTTATCAACGGGTTGAGGTATCCATCCCCACGCCAACCCTCCTTAGTCTCATCTTACGCCAACCATGGTAGGTTACAGTCGAACTATTTTTAGAAAGAAAGAAAATTAGTTGCATATCCTTTACAGGAAGTAGCAGTCAACTCCAATATTTTCTGGCTGTTTGTGATTCCTGGGCAAGTTTGCCATTACTTTCTAAACGACCGGAACTCATACCATTGTATGGAAACCAACATACGTGTCGTGTCCTCCTTTAAAGTGTCGTCCCTGGAGTGAGGAGAGTCAACACCCACATTATAATATTTTTCTTTCCTATCAATATCCTGGAGAATCCACCAGCTTCCGTCCAACACACTCCATCAGCCCATGGACACCTTTTCCTATCACTCTCTCACTGTCGTACTATGCCCCCTCTCATACTTCCCCAACGCAACATACTCAACAACTCTTGCTTCCAAAAAATTAATAAAGATTAATTTATTAAAAGAAAAGTGTAACGTATATGAGACGTGTATGCGAAGAAAATGTGTGTCGTGTATTATAACATAAATGTATATGTCAGACCTACAGAGTTCAGGATCAGAGTGCCAGTCATCATGGCAAGGATTACACGACATCACACGAGTCAGTACAATAGACCTCACCGAAGTCGTATCCTTCTCTCCAGACATGTCCTCCTCCAGGAGCTCTGATGACCATGAGATCTGAATCCCATGTAAATATATAATCCGTGGAAAATACTATTATTGTTCCTAACACAACGGTTCCTATTAGTTCTGTATTTTCACTCTTAAACAGTCAATGTATCTAGACAAAAATGGCTTGCTTTATTCCTAGATATTGTCTGAAAGTTCTGATTTCCTTGATACGTGGAACAACTACACTTCAATGTTTGGTTTCATCTAATGTGAACATCAGTTCCTACTGATCTAGTTCCACATGGGCTGAACATCCATCACTTCAGGTGTATTAACGATTGGTATGCACTTATGTAGGATACTTATACCATTAAGCTCCACCGAGCAATGTGTATTAACTTCTTCCGTTGCGAAAGTTGCTGGCCCATCTCTCTACATCATAATTTATCCGGGATCGGATTTTTCATTGGTTCCGGGTTCTTCATTCCAACCAGAGGGAACCTTAGGCAAAACCGCATCATTCCGGGATGGCTACTACACTTTGCCATAACGACACATGCTAGTTAATATTAAATTAATCTAACACTGTAGAGCTCTCCCACAAACACGTCCATCATAATCCACGGTTTTGGTCAACTCCCCATCTCCAATCATGGTTTTTGGCAAAACCTAAAATTGGTCACGTGACGGTATTGATGTCCTGCAGGTGTTATTTGGGCATATCATCCATTGTCAAGAATCCATTTTCCATGGCTTAGTCACTGTCAGAGTTGTCATCACTTGTTTTGACATCCCCAACAAGCTAGCGAGTTACTGTATGATCCCAACAACAGTTTTCCCAACAAGCTGCCAATCTTCTTGATGTCCGGAAACTATAAACTGACAGACGGACTGTTTTCTTCCGAGCTGAGTACTTCCGCTTCCAATCCGACCTGTTTATAAACTGTCAAAGCGATGTATGATTCAGCTCACCCACTTCCCCTACACATCTGCAGCTGTTAACTTTGCCCGATCTGTGATGGCTGACATCCGATTGCAACCAAGATCCGACGGGTTCCATCTGTATTCAAATGTTGACAAACTGTCAAAGCGATGCAGGGATTTGTCTCACTCACCACCGAATGTTCCCAATCCGTCGACCAGATGTAAACACGTGCAGTTACATTTTCTGGATTTGTTGAAACAACCTTTGGCCTCGACCATGCCGCTAATTCAGAACGCCTTTATTCTCATAACGGTTAAATCACGTTGGTCCATCGTGTGACAACAAGGCGGTCTGCTTCAAAATCTCCCGCAGCTGTGATTCGAACGCGGTATGTGGGATTATGAACTGGATTCGTAGCCCCTTTGCATCTTACGACAAGCATGGCAGATTGCAGTGTAACTATTCTGCGCTTCCCTTGAGGCTCCCGGTTACTCACATGCTACTGCAGGTATCGAATGCTGTTTGTTAATTGCAGATGTGTTGCAGTTCCACTGGAAAAGGTCGTTTTGTTTCTCACTGTGCGGGGGGTTTTGTGTGACCCACCGGAGACTGCTTCAAAAGGTAAGATAAGATTTCCCCGGGGTATGCATCAAGTCAGGCTAAATGTGACGTGTAAGCAGATCAATTATGGGGTATGTCGCAACAAGGGGTTGCGAGTCTGAATGGACGTGCTGTTTGCTTAGCGAGGCGCCTGTTTGTGTAGACATCGAACATTGGGGAGAGGGGTTGGGGTGGAAGAAAGAGGAGGGAGAAAAAGTGAGTAATGAGAGAGAGAGAGAGAGAGAGAGAGAGAGAGAGAGAGAGAGAGAGAGAGAGAGAGAGAGAGAGAGCGAGAGAGAGAGAGAGCGAGAGAGCGAGAGAGAGAGAGAGACCGTGAATGAGAAAGAAAAAGAGAGTGAATGACAGAGAGCAAAAGTGAGCGAATGAGAGAGATAAAGAGTGGGAGAGAAAGAGTGAGTAAATGAGAGAGAGAAAGAGTGAGTGAATGAGAGAGGGAGAGAGAGAAAAAAGTGAATGAATGAGAGTGAGAGAGAGAGAGAGAGAGAGAGAGAGAGAGAGAGAGAGAGAGAGAGAGAAGGGGTGAATGAATGAGAGTAAGAGAAATAGTGAGTTAATGAGAGAGATGGAAAGAGTGAGTAAATGAGAGAGAGAGAGTGAATGAGAGAGGGAGAGAGAGGGTGAATGAGAGAGACAAAGAGTGAGTTAATGAGAGAAAGAGTGAGAGAGAAAGAGAGAGAGAGAGAGTGAAGAGAGAAAGAGGGAGATAGAGAGAAGGGGTGGGGGGGGGGGGGGGTCTGAGTGGTCTCGAGGTATGGTGTTAGCCTCGAATGCTGGAGGTCCAGGGTTCAAGCCCCGGTGAGGGCCGGGATTTTTTCACGTGGACTTCTAATAACAAAATTCACCCTGGTCTCTGGGTAGTGAGATCGGACGCCCGTGTGTATTGTGGCGCACGTAAAAAATCCCGTGGCAGTTGGAAATCGAAAAAGAATAGCCTAACGGCGCTGCCCGGGCAAAATTTCCAGTTAAAAATCTACCCAAAGAATGTCAGGATCCTCGCCAGTGCTACGAAGTTCGTGCACTGAGCTGAGATTCTCCGGACTCAGGTTTGAGTTAGGAGTAGAACGGAGCACTTATGGGTTACACCCGTGTGCCGTGAGGTTGATCCATCGACTAAACTAACCTAAACTAGGGAGAGAGTGGAGAGAGACAGCGGTGCTACTTAGTATTATATCGGTAGCAACACAAAAAGCATCAATAACAATAACACACTTGGAAGTTGCGTGGATAAAACTATTTCAGGCTTACACGCAGACACACTATCAGACAAATACACATATTGTCAGATCATCACACGCAAAGACCACGCAGCTCGCGCACACAGAGTTTCCAACCCCCAAGGAACACTATTGACAGTTCATGGTTGTACAATCGGAAACAGGCCTCTGATTGCCACCCCCAGCAGAGAACTAACTCCATTCTCCGAACGATAAACGCTCCTCCCAGCTTGGGAATCCCACCGTCTCGGGTTCACTAATGTCAAAGGTTCTCAAACTGACCCGAACACATCTCATATCGACGATGAAAAGATCCAGTAAATGGTGAATTTTGTAAAATACTGGATGCTCTATAATAAGGGAAATATAGGGGGAAAATACGGGGTGTGTTGTTAAAAAAGAATTTCATGTATAAAGTTTTTTTTTCTTTCATTTTTTTCATTTTAATAAAGGGTTGAAAAGGCAAGTTGTTCGAATTCATTGCTCCGGGTTTTATCCCACGTGGCTCGGTCTCTTTCTGTAGGGCGGCCTACCTAACGCGTCGCACAAAGTACAAACTTCGTAACTCCAGCGACGACCCCCCAGGAGTCTCCGAGAAAACTGCATTTGTGAATCGAATGACGTAGCCCGGATTTGAACGAAAAACCTTCAGATCGCGATGCCGGCGACGTGACCACTTCGCCAAGAAGACTCCCTGTGTAGGTATGTATGTATGGATCCGAATCGTGGTGGTGTAGTTGGCGCGGGTTCGGCTTTCAAAACGCTGTTTTATTTTTATTTTTCGAAACGTATTTTTTAAACATTATCCTTAGCTTGCCCCTTAGCCAGCTCTGTGACGATGGGCTTATGAACGAAATTTGTAATCAAACGTTCCGCGTTCGAAACCCAGCAGCGTGATATACGTCTTAAGCTGTGTGAAAGTATCCTTTAATTTTTCTATATGCACCGATAATTAGAGGTTAGGGGTGTCACTCTGGCATCGTGGGGACGGGAGAAAGAAAATGTGTGAAAACCATAAAGGTTGTCAACTAGGCGTCATGTAGACAAAAGCCAGGAACAGTGTGAAAACCATAGGGTAGTTATCTAGACGTCATATAGACAGAAGCAAGGAACAGTGTGAAAACCATTTAGTAGTTATCTAGACGTCATGTAGACAGAAGCAAGGAACAGTGTGAAAACCATAGGGTAGTTATCTAGACATCATATAGACAGAAGCAAGGAACAGTGTGAAAACCATTTAGTAGTTATCTAGATGTCACGTAGACAGAAGCAAGAAATAGTGAAAACCATAGGCTTGTCAGTTGGAATCATGTAGACAGAGGCAGGGGGAAATTGTGAAAACCACAAGGAAGTGCAGGTCACCTAAACATCGTATAGACGATTGCACGGACAAAAAAAAAATATGTTAAAACTTAAGGAGGTCACCCAGACATCACGGAGACGAACGCCCGGAAAATTGAAAACTTAAGGGTGTCCCCATGACATCACAGTGACGAAAGCCTGGAAAAGTGTAAGCACCATAGGGGTGGTACCTAGACATTGTGTAGACAGAAGCAGGAAAGCGTGTAAAAAACATAGAAGTGTCACCTATACATCATATAGACGAAAACCCGGAAAAATGTCAACATCAATGGAGTGTCAACGAAGCATCGTGTATATAGATGCAGGGGAAAATGTCAAAACCATAGGTGTGTCACCTAGACATCATATGGACCCAGGCCCTGAAAAAACGTGAAAACCACTGATTTCTCCCAACAAGTGACACAGAAAGCGCTCACGCAACGATGCACGTGATTTTTCAACCAGGACTAGAATTTCCGCTCTCCGCTCTGAAAAAACAACGTTTGATATCACGTGATATTGCCTGGGGTGACAAATGGCGGTGTTTTAAAATACAGACGCAGTTCCAGATTAATTAATGCGAGGTCTGTTTATTTATGTATCCGCTCACAGTGAATTATATATTACTCTATACGCAACCTAGTTTGCAAGAAGCTCGCCCTACTTAATTCGTACTTAGGCAGGCACTGGCGATGATGACTTTAAATTCGTCTTATCATCATCATGTGCCATGCCGATAAGCGTGCTCGGCCATCTTTCGTCTTTTAACACGATATCACCAGAGTCATGGATCAGCTCTGTGTTTTTTGTCTCGATTTTGCCATGCGGCCAAGCCATCCAGATATCTACTTCACTGCTTTCCCCTTGTTCTTTTCCCATAAATTTTGCCAGTTGTCACCAAGGTCTCTAGTTTATTTTTTTTTTCTCACAACATGCCCAGAAAACCTCCACTGTCTAAGCCTTAATTTTTCTAATAAGCTTGCTGTTTTCATTTGTTTTTTGTACGACTTGCATACTGGTTTTTCTGTCTGTCCATGGTACCCTCTGCATTTTCCTCAGAATCACATTTCCAAGGAACAATGATTGTTTGATTGATTGATTGATTGATTTAGGAACCGACATCACAGCATTCGGTGCATTCCCATAAGCGCTCCTTCCCCATCCTCAGCAGCCAGCGAAGAGTTCCAACACCAATAGTTCCAGTAGCAATTTGATTATATGTCCGCGAGATCCCCTCGTCACTCCTCGCTGCCTCATTCTTGCCACACCATGGAACAATGTAGCCTCTCTACACGCGGCTGCGCTGCTGGGGACAGGGGCAGCGAGGACCTGATGTATGATGCTTTCATCAGGACACACCAACCAAGGAGTTTACGAGAACAGACTATGGTGATGACGTGTACCAATGTTTCGTTCCGGGTCTTCATCAAAGAGAGAGAGAGAGAGAGAGAGAGAGAGAGAGAGAGAGAGAGAGAGAGAGAGAGAGAGAGATCGTTGATATATATGTAGAGAGAGCGTGAGAAAGAGATAGAAACAGAGGGTGAAAGAGAGAGAAAGAGAGAGAGAGAGAGACAGAGCGAGAGTGTATCAGACAGAGAGAAAGCGAGAGAGAGAGAGAGAGAGAGAGAGAAAGTGGGAGAGAAAAGAGGGAGGAACGCACGAGAGAAATAGAAAGGGGAAAAGGGAGTGAAAGAAAGAGAAAATGAGAGAAAGAAAGTGTGAGAGAGAGAAAAAGGGAGAGAAAACGAGAGAGAGAGAGAGAGAGAGAGAGAGAGAGAGAGAGAGAGAGAGAGAGAGAGAGAGAGAGAGAGAGAGAGAGAGAGTTACAAAGATGCAGAGAAAGATGGGGAGATTTAACGTTTCACGCACAGGTTGCCACACAATTGGCAAGACGACCCAACTGCACTGGTATACGGTATACCGCCCACTAACTTGCCAAACTGTGTCAATGTTCCGCATGGTTGATCTGAACTATTATTCTCATTTCAGAAACGTAGGACGCATTGGAGTTTTTGTCAAAAAGTACGCCACGTTAAGTCAGCTAATTTACATAAATGAATAGATATGCACATTTATTCATGCTGTCGTTGGGTCGTAACTGTTTTATCTATTCAACGCCATTCTGTAAAGACAGTTTATGAGAATAAAATATGTTGCGTACGGGAAACAAAATATTGCTTTGTAAATGGGTTGTACCATATTACAAGATGTAGGGGTGTGAGGTGTGAGATTTGTGTATTCTAATGTCAAAGTTATGCAGGGGTGCACGAGAGAGAGAGAGAGAGAGAGAGCGAGAGAGAGAGAAAGAGAGAGACAGAGAGAGACAGAGAGAGACAGAGAGAGACAGAGAGAGACAGAGAGAGAGACAGAGAGAGACAGAGAGAGACAGAGAGAGACAGAGAGAGACAGAGAGAGAGACAGAGAGAGACAGAGAGAGACAGAGAGAGACAGAGAGAGACAGAGAGAGACAGAGAGAGACAGAGAGAGACAGAGAGAGACAGAGAGAGACAGAGAGAGACAGAGAGAGACAGAGAGAGACAGAGAGAGAGAGAGAGAGAGAGCGAGAGAGAGAGAAAGAGAGAGACAGAGAGAGACAGAGAGAGACAGAGAGAGACAGAGAGAGACAGAGAGAGAGACAGAGAGAGACAGAGAGAGACAGAGAGAGACAGAGAGAGACAGAGAGAGACAGAGAGAGACAGAGAGAGACAGAGAGAGACAGAGAGAGACAGAGAGAGAGACAGAGAGAGACAGAGAGAGACAGAGAGAGACAGAGAGAGACAGAGAGAGACAGAGAGAGACAGGGAGAGACACACACACAGACAGAGAGAGAGAGCGAGAGAGAGAGAGCGCGAGAGAGACAGAGAGAGACAGAGAGAGACAGAGAGAGACAGAGAGAGAGCGAGAGAGACAGAGAGAGAGACAGAGAGAGACAGAGAGAGCGCGAGAGAGACAGAGAGAGAGACAGAGAGAGACAGAGAGAGAGAGAGAGCGAGAGAGACAGGGAGAGACACACACACAGACACAGAGAGAGCGAGAGAGAGAGAGAGAGCGAGAGAGAGAGCGAGAGAGAGACAGAGAGAGACAGAGAGAGACAGAGAGAGAGAGCGAGAGAGAGAGAGAGAGAGCGAGAGAGAGAGAGCGAGAGAGAGAGAGAGAGACAGAGAGAGCGAGAGAGAGAGAGAAAATGCAGAGACTTAGAAACACAGACAGACAGAGAGTCAGAGAGAGACAGAGCGACAGAGATACTCGGAGAGAGAAAAAGAGAGACAAAGAGACAGAGAGAAAAAAATAGAGACAGACAGAGAGAGAAAGAGAGAGAGAGAAAGAGCGACAGAGAGAGACAGACAGATAGAGAGACAGAGAGAAACAGAAAGGCAGAGAAAAAGACACGCAGTGTGTGTGTGTGTGAGAGAGAGAGAGAGAGAGACAGACAGACAGACAGACAGACAGACAGACAACTGAGAAACAGAAAAAGACTCGGAGAGAGAAAGAGAGAGACAGACAGACAGAAATAGAGAGACAGAGCGACAGAGAAACAGAGAGAGACTTGAAGAGAGAAAAAGAGAAGGCAGCGATAGAGAGACAGACAGAGAGACAGACAGAGAGACAGGTAGAGACAGAAAGACAGAGAGAAGCATACAGAAACAGAGAGAGAGAGAGAGCCAGAGAGAGGCAGAGAGACAGACGGAGACAGAGAGAAACAGAGAGACACAAACCGAGAGAGAAAGAGAGAGAGAGACAGGGAGAGAGAGACAGAGAGAGAGAAATAAATAAAGGTCCCATTCACACTCCTCCAGTAACACTGGGCGCATCGTGCCAGCCCCACATGTGTATTGACCAGTGGGTACTCTAGCTGTGATGAAGTCAGTACCCCACCATCGTGCTAGCCACACATGTGTATTGACCAGTAGGTACTCTAGCTGTGATGTAGTCAGTACCACACCATCGTGCCAGCCCCACATGTGTATTGACCAGTAGGTACTCTAGCTGTGATGTAGTCAGTACCACGCCGACAGCCTACACTCCCAATGGTATGTCTTGGTGTCCATTTTAGTCTGCGTTGACCTGGGAGCGTAGATCAATTGTAACACTATAGTAAAAAATGAATGCTGCCTCTTGGTGACCTTATTTTAAAACATTAAGTACCTCACACCTTTATGTCTATGTGGTATTCTTTGAGTCGAAAGGAAAAAGTCAAATCTAAACATGGGAGCGGAAGAGTGAGGTCTGCCAGTTTAAGTTATTTAGAAAGAGGTGTTCAGGGGATGCAAACTTTTGGAAAATACAGATAAACTTATATTAATAATAATAATAATAATAATAATAATAATAGCAGCAGACGTAGTAGTAGTAGTAGTAGTAGTAGTAGTAGTAGTAGTAGTAGTAGTAGTAGTAGTAGTAGTAGTAGTAGTAGTAGTAGTAGTAGTAGTAGTAGTAGTAGTAGTAGTAGTAGTATTAGTAGCAGCAGTAGTAGTAGTAGTAGTAGTAGTAGTAGTAGTAGTAGTAGTAGTAGTAGTAGTAGTAGTAGTAGTAGTAGTAGTAGTAGTAGTAGTAGTAGTAGTAGTAGTAGTAGAAGTAGTAGTAGTAGTAGTAGTAGTAGTAGATACATCTACACTTCGATCTTAGCCAAAAGGCGGAGAAGCGATCAAGTCCTGTGATCGAGTCTCCCACATAAGCGGATTGTTGTCCAAAAGTGGTAATGGCAAAGATGGCGATTCGATTTCGATTATACCATTACTCCTACCGCATTCAACCTCGGAAGATACGTTACATAATTGTACATCCCTGGCTCAGATTAATAATCTTGTGACCGAGTCAGCCACGATTTAAAAAAAAAAAAAAAGAAATACAAATTAATTATGTAAGGTTTGTCTTCTTGAGTTTACATTTTCCATTGTTTTTAAAAATTTTAGTCAGCCACAAATACTTTTTAAAGACCTCTTAGTCTCACTTTGTACCTTTCGGCCCATTGTCGTCCACCAAAGACCGTCTGCCAGTGTTAGTGGACAGTGATTTGGTGATTCGGGTTTGCAGTTTGGATGACCGTGTCTGCACCCTGGCCAGATCAAGTGCAGATAAATCTACACTTTGATCTTAGCTGCAAGGCCGAGCATTCTTTTTCAAAAAATGTTAGAAGAACTGGTTATTCCACAGGGGCCAGAGCCGCTGCATGAGGTCCCACGTCACCTGTGTCATGCGGATGACCGCCTCGCATGTAGCCCTAGCAAGATCATGTTCAAATATGTTTTTTTTTGGTTTTTGTTGTTGTTGTTTGTTTAAATGCCTTTTAATCCAATTTTTAGTCTTTTAGAATAGGCCTAATGTGGTCCACCGAGGCCCGTTTGCCAGTGTTAGTGGTTCGGTGTTTGTATTTTCTTTGCTTTCATCTTAGCCTAAAGACCGAGAAACGATCAATATTTATGTTTTTAAAATAAGGTCTCGTGCTTCCTAAGGGACCAGAGCCGCCCTATCAGGTCCCCAGGTCCCCGTGTGTCATTCGGAAGACCGTCTCTGCTGGTGGCCCTGGCCAGATCACTTGCGGATACTACACTTTGATCGTAGCCACACACAAAAAGCGGTTTTTATCTTATTTTATTTTATTTGTTTTTAAAGGTCTTGTGGTTTCTCGAGGGGCCAGAACTGACTCTTCAAGTCCCCATATCTCTGTGTGTTATTCGGATGAAAAGGTCGAGAAGCTTTTTTTTTTTTAGAACACATAATTTATTATCTGCACACACACACACACACACACACACACACACACACACACACACACACACACACACACATACACACACACACACTTAGTGAATAGTAAGAATTGCTGAAGCAGATGCTATATATATGGTATGTAAACAAATCAGAATAACATTACCAGGGGAATGTGTGTGTGTGTGTGTGTGTGTGTGTGGGTGGGTCAGCTTGAAAGATTCATTATTTTGCTAGATTGTGAGTGGTGTCTTCTGCATCTTCCACCTGACAAGACGCAGCAACATATGCCAGGCAATTAATTGTGCCACACTGATATTTGTTTCTTAAATGATTACATGCCGTGGGATGATTAATCGTCTTAAGCGATTTCCTGTATCTGCCATGGGTTTATATCGCCGAAATTGTGTCATTGCGTTATAGTACAACATGTCTGCTACCAAATTAATAACTTTTAAGTCATACTTGTGACACACGCCCACTTCCCATTTTTCGTCATCCATTTTTGTTTAGTCCAAACCCACTTTTTGTTTGGCAGAGAATCTGTTAATATTTATTTATTTTGTTTTTTAAATCGGTTAAAAAAATATTTGGGATTCTCCGTGGCCACGCCTTGTTTCGGCCTTCAGGCCGTGGGTTCGATTCCGGGCTACGTCTTTCTGTTCAAGAGCAAGAGTGCATTTTTCTCAGACTCCTTGGGGTTGTCGCGTGAGCTACGGAGTTCGTGCTTTGTGCAACGTTTTCTGCATGCCAACCTGAGGAACGAGCCATATAGAAATAAAACCCGGTCCACTAACATTGTTCCACTCGACCTTCAAGGCTTTGTTATTTCTTACTATAAATATGTCCTTGAACCATCGGACACAAGAAAGCTATAAGAGCAAACTTGCTTCCTGTGGTACAAGAGGATATTGTACCCTAGTGCCTGGAACCCTGAGGACATGGGAGTCCGCGAGTGTGGCAGAGCACATGGGATTTGCGTTTTTGATCTAATTTAACACACACCTTAGCATACATTCACAAGTCAAGATTTGTTTAAATTATGGAGTTACAAAATTTACATATTCCTAATAATGTTCTTAATTATTTATATAATATAATAATGCATTATATTTTTGGTATAACTTTTATTTGCATACTAGTTTGTTAACAATTAAAATTAATGTTTTACCTGTTTTTCGACCTTTATTTTTGACATACAGTTGGTTTATAAATTATTACTTTATTTTAAACTTTGATTAAAGGGAAACAACTCCTTGGAAAGAAAACATGTCGGGTAATGAATTTGTGTGAAACTAAACATGGGAGAAAAGTATACGAATTGCACACGTTTCTTACAGATATTGGCTACCGTAGCTGGATTGTGATGAAGAGATTTAATAAGAATAATAGCAACAGAAATTAAATGTCTGTGAAATACAACATAGAGAACATACATAGTAGTATTAGTAGACACTCAGCTTGCTAACCTAAATTCCATGACTACTTCTTGTATTATATTTAAAGAGTACAAACAATCATTGATGGACATACATTTCAGACCATTGTTCCCTTCCCCCCCTCCCCCCCCCCCCCCCCCCCCCCATGAATTTGGATAATGAAGACACAAACAAAAGTATGCATAATTTATTGAATGTTTAACGCACAAAACGAACTACTGGTAAGGTTTGCCGAAGCAGTTGCGATTCACATGATCAAGCCATGGTTATGTAAACAAAAAGACCTGATGGCCAGTTAAGTGTTACATATTTCAGCGTGAAGGATTAATTTTGTTGTTTAGATTTATTTATGTTGAAGAATTTCTGCAATATGCCATTTTCGAACGCTTACATTAATTTCTTAATATAAATTTAGTGTTGGACCTCCGGACACAAGAACACTATAAGAGCAAACTTGCATCCTGTGGTACAAGTGGATATTGTACCTAGTGTCTGGAACCCAGTGGACATGGAATTAATCAGCTATTTTTTTAAACGTTTGATTCATACTAAGCAGTGTGTATTTACAAGGTGCAATGTGTGTTTCTTTTGTTGGTGTATATCAAAGAGCGTTGCCGTTTGTTAGTGTTA
>JACEFZ010001225.1:152500-162500 GCA_014155875.1 Cepaea nemoralis
GTGGTTGGACAAACTGGGTTGCCGACCTGCTGAAGAGGGGACCCAAATTCAAATCGCTTTATTGAGCTAGACCAGTTTTCAAGACGTCGCCTAGATGTGCCCTGTTATCGGGTGAAAAGAAAATATCAAGTCTGGTAGGGGCTCGACCAGGAGCTGAAAGTGAATGTGGCGAAACCTGAGACGTTAGAAGAAGGACATCATTGAAGTCACGTTATCGGTTGGATGGCCAATAAGTGATACGAACTCCAGACGTTTGGGTGAACCGTGACAAGGAAAACTTTCAACGAACATACGTAAATCCACGCTTCTCTTGGATCAAGATGGTAATTAATTAAAATATAACTGCTAAGAGAACATTTTTTTAAAATAAGATCATTTAGATAAGTCGTTATAAATGTGAATTTGATTGTATAAGTGCATAGTAAAATATTTCAGCATAGCAAAAGAAACAACAGGATATGGCAACAGGCAGACCCATCTCAGCACAGTAGAGAAACAGGCATAATTATTTCAGCTAAGCTCAAGACTTCGAGTTTTTTTTTTTTCAGGTACCAAGAAATATACAGAGGAAGAAGTAGGCATATTATTTTAAGCTTGATATAAACTACAGAGAAATAAGTATGAATTACCTACATATAGAGTTGAAACGTATCAGTACATGGTTGGGAGAGTTAAAAGTGGCAGTTAGTGAAGTAGAAAATTTTGTAGAAACGTTGCAGAACAGAACGACTAGACAAGACCCTTATAGATTTATGGTAGACTGTAATAGAGTAGGAAAGAATAACAGGAGACAGCCACTGCTTAATAAAGACAGAAGACAATATGGTTATGAAGAACCAAGGCCTGATGTTTATAGGGTAAAAGACGGTGAGAACAGACGTAATGGTGAAAAGTTGGACTGGGATAGGTGTTATAGATACAAGAATGGTCTTGAGAGAGACCTTTCCAATAAGTTATGGAAATGGCCATCCCATAGCAAGAATGCTAGGAAAAAACGTGACGACTGGTTTGAACAAAGACGGAGACAGTATCTGAGGTCAGGGTCAAAGAACAGAGTAGAAAACGTAAGTAGGAATTCAACTAATGAGTTGGTTGCGAATTTGACTCTTAGACAAGAAAAGAAGAAAATAGACCAAGATACTCAGACACAGATGATTGAGGTGGTAGAAGAAAACACGCAGACACCAGTTGATACAGTAGAGGAAAAAGTCCAGGTACAACCGGCTAGCAAGGTAACGAAGAGAGGTCAAACTGACTTAATAGGAATTCAGTCAAAACCAACTTACTTGACTAAGGGAGACACGGTTGAAATTAAGAAAGATAAACAGACAAGAACCAAAGACGAAAAGAGACCAAGGAGGAAAAGCGTTGGAGAAAGAAATATAAACAGTTTAATAGTCAATAAAGGTACGACGACTGGTATGTCAAGTTCCTCAGGTATAGACATTAAATTAATCCCTAAATGGTGTAGGAATGTTAGGTGTGAGGGTTCAGATTATGGAGAGAATATTTCAGGTAAAGATATGGGAGTTGTACAGAACCGGAGCATGAGGAATAGAAGTAAAAAGAAAGTCAGACGTTCTAAAGCCGACTATGGGAATAGGATCGACGTGTCTGCAGTGAACTACTACTATGAGTCTGATGAGAGAACTATTATCAGTGTGTCATCTGAAGACGAGATGGGGAAATGTAAACGTTATGTAAGGTATACAGGAAACAGTGAGCAGACCGACGCAAATAAAGGAAATACAAAGAAAGCATTTAAGAAGCAGAATAATAATAGACAGATAGCGGAAATTTACTCGACGACAGAAAGTGACTTAAGAAAAATAGAAGAATATATGACCTTAAGACCTGAGTACTTTAACAACAGATTAACAACAGATAGTGAAGATGACATAATTGAAGAAAGACGTACTAATGTACTGAGAGACAATGAAATACTTGGCTTGGATGCGCTCTATGGCTGTTAAAATTCTTTGGGTGAAGAAGGACATATGGCATTGTTTTGGCTTATGAGAGGAATTGCGGGTTGAGCAGATACATATGAGCTGTCTAAAATAGACAGATGAATTTTGTTTGGTGTAGCATCACATGGTACAGGGTAGACAATAGTGTTGTTGAGGATAGAGAGTCACGACAACTGATATTCGACGTGGATACGTTATAAAGAATATCTTGTGTTTGGTTGCGGTGTAGGGAGAGTAAACAAGGTAGAAATTGAAATGTCAATTGTCCGGAATGGATAGATACAGAGAGTTAATCACGTTGAGTGATGTATAACTGGTGTGATTAAAGTAGAGTAGATTCAACACAGAATTAGTAGAGAGAGAGAGAGATAAACTAAGTATGAATGTTCGACTCAGAGCTATGACGTGATGTCTGAGATAGTTTCGCTTGGTAGTTGAGAAGTAAGTATAGTATTGTTGACAGGTGAACCGAGAGTGTCTGATGAGGAGATATAGATTGAGGAGGAATTGAGTATCCTGTGTAAAATAGCCAGTGGAGCGCAAGAGTATTAGAATAAAAGACTGTGGAAACTGATGTTTGAAGAATACGAGGTCTTGGTGAGGGAGATGACGTAATTACATGATGCTTGTGGAGAAAGAAGAGGTGATTAAATCTGAGAAAGTGGTTGTGTGGAGAAGTATAGAATGATAGTTACGAGGTTAGTGACTCGTTGGAGTGAGGTTTGTTCTGAGAGATCGTTGATAGTGCTGGTTAGTGTATAAAAGAGATATAGTTTGCGAGAGATAATGTATAAGTTCTGACCTTTGAAAAGGAGCGAATGATTGAGAAAAGTAGAAATAAGAAAACAGTTGAATTGTGAAAGTCCTGTGGAGTAATTCGTCTGGTAATGCGTTGTTCTGGCATGTGTAAAAATGTAGACAAACATATGTCCGTTGAGTATGGATAGAATGATGTCAGGTGATTATTAACGCTTGCATGTACGAGGCGTTTGGAAGTGATCGACACACTTAGGCTTGGTAGTTGTTGATACATGGTTGTCCAATTGTCCAGAGAGTTGAATAGCCTTCTGGTTTGCCATTTGATGATATTATACTTCCTAGGCACTTGAGACTCTTTACTTGTTTCGAGAAATGTTCGTTTAGCTGAATTGTTGTTGTTTGTTCTTCTTTGGTTATAGTCGTTGCCTTTGTTTTGCTTGTGCTAAATTGTTAAAGTAGGTGATTAGAAAGGTGTGATGTCTTTTGTTTGGAATGTGTGATCTTGGACGGAATTTATGGAAGTTGTATGACAGGTTAACGGAAAGAGAGTTAACATTCTGAATGACGTTTCATAAAACATGTTTAGTATTGTTGACAGGGACATGTCTAAGCATGAATGATTAATACTGAGAAATGAGAAAAGTGAGGCCTGTTGTCAGTAATAAGTGGTGTGGGTTGTTGTTTCTGAAAGAATCCCGATAAATAGGAAGAGGAGTGAAAGATAGTGAGGTCAACAAGATTAGTTAAATGAATGTTGGAGAACGTGTTCCGATAAGTGTGACTGGTTTAACTATCGTCAGGATGCAAGAACGCTAGGAGAGACTTGAGGATAGCTTATAGTAGTTGTGGTGAGATATAGAAAGTACTGATACAGGAGAATGAAATGTTAGTTGCGTCGGTTACACGAGAGACTTAAAAGTAGAATTAGCATGGGTGAGGTCTATAGTAAATAGACAAGTTTTTTGCTGGTCGTAGTAGGGTGGAGATACCGTAGTTAACGGTAATGATTAAGAAGTGGTGGTAATTCTTGGTATAAATCCAAGGGAAACAACTGGTATGCCGAGTCACAATTTCTCTTAGTAGATAGTTGACTGGTAGAAGACATTGGGATAGCCGTCACACTGGTAATAGATAAAGTGAGTTGTCCTGCAGATTACAATGGTTGTTTAGGGTGATATTCCAGATATTGTGATGTGTTAGGAGTTAGTTTGGTAAAAGATAGAATATTGTGAGGGGAGAGAATCAATGATTGACGATCATTTGTTGGTTAATGACTTTTGTTGAGAGAACAGATATTGTTCTAAGTTAGGAATTGGTCTGTAGGTAAAAGATATATATGCATTGAGTTGTTTTGTTTTATCTGTTATAAGAATAACGGAATAGGCATGACTTGGGTGAATAGATATGTATTTCATTGGTTAGTATAAGAGACCAATGTTGATTGAATAAGTATGGTATGTTATATTATTTTTGCTTGATTTAGTCCTGTAAAATGATTATCACTATTTGATTTTAGAATAGGATTATTGTTTTTTTAGTCTTTTGCGCACAAACTATTGGTTCGTAAAAGAGACCAGTAGTGTTAGGTAACATTAGATATTTTCTTCTAATTTAAGTTGTTGCATGTTTTATTGTTGGGGATAAATAGTTCAAAACCTGGGGGGTATGACATCCTGTTGTTTTATGTTGGTTGACTCATATTTTAACTTTAATTGTCTTGTATGTTGAATAAGAATTATCTTGTTTATAAATATGTTAGAAATTAGTTAAGTTAAGTTTAATTTTGTCTAGAGTAAAGGCAATACATGGGGCTTTATTTAGGACCCTTCGTTCAGAAAAGAGTTAATAAACTACTGAGAACTAGTAGAGAGACACATTCTCTTTGTGAATAATAAGCATATCCTGTTGGTGGGATTGCTGTGATAGTCAGCGTTGATAAATCAATGATATAAGGGCTGCAAAGTTGTGGAAACATATGCCATACGGGGTTACTACACAAGTAAAATGGTTATGGGGAATTTAAGTGAGCATTGATTGAATATATATGGATTGGACGCCATATTGGAGAAAAGATTAAAGTGAATAAAGCAGTGGGGTAAATGAGGGGAAAGTTTTGAACATAGTTTCCATGGGGTCAGAAGTGAACATAGATTTAGAGCCATGATGTACTTTCATAAGAGACACGAGATTGCTGGCTTATAGAAGAAGAAGTGGATAACCTGCTACACCAGACAGTCTGAAGACAAATAGTAAAACATGAATTGAATCCATGTTTTTATATATTCTGGATACAATAGAAAAGGGGGGTAAGTACGCTAGTGAGAAATAAACAAATTGTCAGGGTAGAGTGCTGTGGTCACAGAGAACATAGATTAAATGACATGGGGGTCCGTGATATATGGACTGTGATAGAATGAGTTGATTACAAGCAGTCACAGTTCAGTGGCGGTATATTGTTGCTGTTGATAACGGCATAAATTGAGGTTCAGGAGAAATGCCCATAATAAATGATCATTAATGGGTTGCTGAAGTTTTCGGCGAGATTAAGAGTGAATGTATAGGAAAAGATTAGTTAGGTGAGGTGATGTGTATAATGGGGAAAGAGGTCTGTAATATATAGACATTTGGGGAGTGAATAATAATTTTGATGGTTGGTAATTGATGCTGCAGATAGCAGCGTAAAATATTTCCATAATAAGTGGTATAAGTGAACTGTAGAAGATATAATTGTGTTAGACTTTATTACATAAAGTCTCAAATGACATAGGGGGGTAAAGGTGTGTGGTTTAGGTGAGTGTGGTTTTTGTGAGGGAGAGTTCTACTTCTTTGAATCTCCGGTGCGCACCGATTCTTTGTCTTCCTATCGTGCGAGAGTGATTTCAGGTTGATTGAAAGTGGAGAATTAGTAATGTTGGTGATGACAATAGGGAGTTGGTATCAAAAGAGTACGGCGTTTTGAAATTTTGAGATCGTGATAAGAGGGTTTAAGCGGATTGCTTATGAAGAGAAGAAGAAGAAGTATTTCGAAGAGGTACCCATATGTGTTATGATTATTATATATATGTGTTAAATGTTATTGAGGTATAATAGATACCTATACAAGAGTTTTTGTGATAGGATATATAAATAATATATGTTATGAAGAATCAAAAACGAAGAAGAAGTTCATAGTGATTTGTTATGTGACAGGGGGAAGAGTTACAAATAGAATGAAATATTTACTTAAAATGGAGTTAGTTTGGGGCGGATTAGAGAAATTATGGGAGGTAAGGAGAAAAGGTGTAGGATAGAAGGGTTAGGAGTTAAGACTTTTGAAGGGGAAAAGTCTTTTCAAAGACAGGAAGGTGTAGCAGAATGAATATCATATCTGTATCAGCTTAGGTGTGCAAGCCTACAGCACGCTTGAGCATCAATATAGAACAGCTAGAAGGATGCTCAAGTCGTGACGTGGCATGTTGTTGGGGAGTTAGTAAACACCAAGGACGAGGGAAGAGAAGTCAACATCGTAATTGATTGTATCGAGATTTTGTATCAACCATCATTGTACCAATAAAGCCTGTTCTAAAATAACCTAGCAGAACTTGTTGATCCACTGTATATACGCATTGTTACAGTAGTAGTTGTTGTTGTTGTTGTTGTTGTTGTTGCAGTAGATACATCTACACTTTGATCTTAGCCAAAAGGCAGAGAAGTTATCAAATCCTGTGACCGAGCCACCCACATAAGCGGATTGTTGTCCAAAAGTGGTAATGGCAAGAGATGGTCATTCGATTTCGATAATACCATTACCCATACCGCATGCAACATCGGAAGAGAAGTTGTATTAGGGGTCATCCCTGGCTCAGATTAATAATCTTGTGACCGAGTCAGGCACGATTATTTTTGAAATGACAAATAAATTAATTATGTAAGTTTTGTCTTCTATAGTTTATCTTTTCCATTATTTAAAAAAATTTTTGTCAGCCACTAATACTTCTTAAAGACCTCTTAGTCCCACTTTGTACCTTTCGGCCCATTGTCGTCTACCAAAGGACGTCTGCCAGTATTAGTGGACAGTGATTTGGTGATTCGGTTTGCAGTTTGGATGACTGCCTCTGCACCCTGGCCAGATCAAGTACAGATAAATCTACACTATGATCTTAGCTAAAAGGCCGAGCATTTTTATTTTTCCAAAAAAAATTAATAAGGGCTCCTTATTCCACAGGGGAAATAGCCGCTGCATGAGGTCACACGTCACATGACCGCCTCGCATGTAGCACTAGCAAGATCAAGTTCAGATGTTTTTTTGTTTTGGAGGGGGGGGGGGGGGGGGGAGGGGAGGGGGGTAAATGCATTTTAATCTCCTGTTTATTCTTTGAGAATAGGCCCAATGTGGTCCACCGAGGCCCGTTTGCAAGTATTGGTGGTTCGGTGTTTGTATTTTCATTGCTTTCATCTTAACCTAAAGACCGAGCAGCGACCAATATTTATGTTTTTAAAATAAGGACTGGTGCTTCCTAAGGGACCAGAGCCGCCCCATCAGGTCCCCAGGTCCCCGTGTGTCATTCGGAAGATCGTATCTGCTGGTGGCCCTGTCCAGATCACGTGCAGATACTACACTTTGATAGGAGCCACAAAAAAAAAAAAAAAGCGGAGTGTTTTTTAAATTTTATTTGTTTTTAAAGGTCTTGTGGTTTCCCGAGGGGCCAGACCCGCCTCTTCAAGTCCCCATATCTCTGTGTGTTGTTCGGATGAATAGGTCGAGAAGCTTTTGTTTTTTCAGAACACATAATTTATTGTCTGCACACACACACACGCGCGCGCGCGCGCACTCGCACGCACACACACTTAGTGAATAGTAAGATTTGCTGAAGCAGATGCTATATATATATGGTATGTAAACAAACCAGGGGAATATATATGTGTGTGTGCGTGCGTGCGTGCGTGCGTGCGTGCGTGTGTGTGTGTGTGTGTGTGTGTGTGTGTGTGTGTGTGTGTGTGTGTGTGTTGTATATTGTCAGCTTGAAAGATTCATTATATTGCTAGATAGTGAGTGGTGTCTTCTGCATCTACCACCTGACAAGACGCAGCAACATATGCCAGGCAATTAATTGTGCAACACTGATATTTGTTTCTTAAATGATCACATGCCGAGGGATGATTAATCGTCTTAAGCGATTTCCTGTATCTGCCATGGGTTTATATCGCCGAAATTGTGTCATTGCGTTATAGTACAACATGTCTGCTACCAAATTAATAACTTTTAAGTCATACTTGTGACACACGCCCACTTCCCATTTTTCGTCATCCATTTTTGTTTAGTCCAAACCCACTTTTTGTTTGGCAGAGAATCTGTTAATATTTATTTATTTTGTTTTTTGAATCGGTTAAAAAAAATATTTGGGATTCTCCGTGGCCACGCCTTGTTTCGGCCTTCAGGCCGTGGGTTCGATTCCGGGCAACGTCTTTCTGTTCAAGAGTGCATTTTCTCAGACTCCTGGGGGTCGCCGTGTGAGCTACGGAGTTCGTGCTTTGTGCAACGTTTTCTGTATGCCAACCTGAGGAACGAGCCATATAGAAATGAAACCCGGTCCACTAACATTGTTCCACTCGACCTTCAAGGCTTTGTTATTTCTTACTATAAATATGTCCTTGAACCATCGGACACAAGAAAGCTATAAGAGAAAACTTGCTTCCTGTGGTACAAGTGGATATTGTACCCTAGTGCCTGGAACCCTGAGGACATGGGAGTCCGCGAGTGTGGCAGAGCACATGGGATTTGCGTTTTTGATCTAATTTAACACACACCTTAGCATAAATTCACAAGTCAAGATTTGTTTAAATGATGGAGTTACAAAATTTACATATTCCTAATAATGTTTTTAATTATTTATATAATATAATAATGTATTATATTATTGGTATAATGTTTATTTGCATACAAGTTTGTTAACAATTAAAATTAATGTTTTACGTTTTTCGACCTTTATTTTTGACATACAGTTGGTTTATAAATTATTACTTTATTTTAAACTTTGATTAAAGGGAAACAACTCCTTAGAAAGAAAACATGTCGGGTAATGAATTTGTGTGAAACAAAACGTGGGAGAAAAGTATACTAATTGCACACGTTTCTTACAGATATTGGCTACCGCAGCTGGATTGTGATGAAGAGATTCAATAAGAATAATAGCAACAGAAATTAAATGTCTGTGAAATACAACATAGAGAACATACATAGTAGTATATTAGTAGACACTCAGCTTGCTAACCTAAATTCCATTACTACTTCTTGTATTATATTTAAAGAGTACAAACAATCATTGATGGCCATACATTTCAGACCATTGTTCCCCCCCCCCCCCCCCAAATGAATTTGGATAATGAAGACACAAACAAAAGTATGCATAATTTATTGAATGTTTAACGCACAAAATGAACTACTGGTAAGGTTTGCCGAAGCAGTTGCGATTCACATGATCAAGCCATGGTTATGTAAACAAAAAGACCTGATGGCCAGTTAAGTGTTACATATTTCAGCGTGAAGGATTAATTTTGTTGTTTAGATTTATTTATGTTGAAGAATTTCTGCAATATGCCATTTTCGAACACTTACATTAGTTTCTTACTATAAATTTGGTGTTGGACCTTCGGACACAAGAAAACTATAAGAGCAAACTTGCATCCTGTGGTACAAGTGGATATTGTACCTAGTGTCTGGAACCCAGTGGACATGGAATTAATCAGCTAGTTTTTTAAACGTTTAATTCATACTAAGCAGTGTGTATTTACAAGGTGCAATGTGTGTTTCTTTTGTTAGTGTATATCAAAGAGCGTTGCCGTTTGTTAGTGTTAAGTGACACATATACGAATAAAACAAATATATACATAAACATTTATGATAATATTAACGACTTTCTCCGTAATACCGTATATCCACGTGAGGAACACAGCTGCGTGAGATTCGCCAGCGGATCGCGTTGGTTACTCACGGGAATATGTGAGCCGGTCGCTCAGAAAGCAATGGCAAACTACTGAGCGTAATCTCGCAAAGGACTTCAATAACTGCTGAAAACTGCAGGTGTTGACTGCAAAGTCCTGTAAGGGATATGCAACTTTAAAAAAAAACATTTGTGGCATAGTGAATGTACACACGCATTCCCTGCACATGCTTCTTTCCATCTTTTTTTTTTTTTTCATGCACACTTATATTATGTAAACAAGTTTAAACGTACCACTGAAAACATCATACATGAAACATAAAAAAGTAAATTTAAAAACAGGTATTATGG